>JBAMJV010004821.1:32500-114172 GCA_037951105.1 Echinarachnius parma | reverse complement strand
AACATTATAGTAAAGCAGACTGGATTTTCACAGTTTCGGCAAAACACGTTTGAATATCGTCGGATGAGGGTGAAAATCTGCTTACCATTAGGTCGGAACCTTCTTTAGTTGATGCCAAATTTCCAGATAATGATTATTTACAATTTTGGGAATATTTATCAAACTAAAGGAGACCTAATAAGCTGGGCTTCTAGAAAGCTCCCAAACTTTAAACATGATTATCTCTGAAGTATACAAAAAGCGACTCATATTATAGCACCTTTCTCTTTCTCAACCAATGTCCCTGAATCGGTCTCTAATTCTGAACACATAGGCGTACCCAGGGGGGGAGGGGGGGGGGGGGGTTGGGGGTTCAAACCCCCCCCCCCTTTGACCAAAAAATGGCTGTTTTGGGGGGTTTGAACCCCCCCCCCCCCCTTTCAAATTTTAGCCGGTCTCGAGACTATTTTTAAGCGGTCTCGACCGTCTAAAACCTGGTCTCGACCGACTAAATCCTGGTTCGCGACCGACTAAAACCCGGTCTCCGGCCCCCAAAAAATGTTCAAAGATCACCGGTCTCGGGCTTGAAAATTTGTAAAGTACTTGGTCTCGGCTTCGACAAAAATTTACGGACACCCCCCCCCCCCCCCCCCCCCCCCCCCCCCCCCCCCACTGAGAGGGGTTTTCAACTTTGAAGGTACTTGGTCTTGGTCTCGAAAATTTTGAAGGTACTTGGTCTCGGCTTGGAATTTTTTACAAAATAACCCCCCCCCCCTTTAAAAAATCCTGGGTACGCCACTGTCTGGACATAATCAGTATTGGCTGATTATTAAGCGTCCGATGAGGATCTGCTATTTATATACGTGACGATACCACGCTCAGAAAATATTATTCCTTTGGACAACTTCTCACCTATACTTTGAACAGTACAGTACAGTACAGTGACAAAATGAGAAATAAATAAATAAATACTCAGTGAGTGTATGGCAATTTCGTGGGTGTGGTAATCATATAGATAGCTGCGGTCAACTTCGACCAGACTGTTAAACTCTCCACGTTTTAAAAAGGGTTGGGTGAATCTGCTGGAATAATTTATAATCCCGACTCTGAGATCGGTGCTGACGCGCGCAGTGAGCCGGGTCCCTCTGGGAACAGGTCCCACCTGGAGGAGCGCTGTAGACGACATACGTTGCTCGAACACCTACTGTATGCTGAACAAACACTAATCCTATCCTCCTCTTGTCCCGTCCCCGTCCAATTGTGCCTGCATCCGGGTTCTTAAGGGATCTAGTGCAAAATGTGACGAGTGGTGAATAAAATGTATAATTATTGTCGTGATCAGATACGTCATCTGAGTATTGTGTGAACATTTCAAATTAGATAGATGTTATATGGCCAAGAAATGAGCGAAAATACAAAACGATATTCGCTTTCTCATTGCACTGACTTTGTACACAATCATAACTTTCCAGTGGATAATTAAAAATTTGAACAGGTCAAACGTAAATATCGTTTTAACGAAAGAGAAATTCGAAAAACCGAGAACTGTTCCATGTTTCTATTGGTAATGCAACAATGTATGAAAGAACAAGATAAGAGATAAGATAACATTTTATTGGTCTTATATACATGTTAGAAATGTGTCATCCACTGGCAAATGGAAAAGAAGGCAATAATAACAATAATGAACTTCATTACAATTATAACAATTTCTATAAACATTGAAAAACATTTACTTGTAGGCACAACTAGAGTTCTACGTAAGATTTGTGGATTTGGACAATGTTACTAGATCGCTTTAATGCCAGAACAAGCCTAGGCTGAGGCCAGACTAACCCGTTCATATCTCCATGTACATCAGATCTGAAGTTGATGTGAACATGGTTATAAGTCACTATTGGTAAAACAAAAATGTAAAAACGCGCGCTCAATCCGTGTATCGTATTTGAATTGTATGGCGACATTTCCAACATGCATCCGAACGTTTCCTTCTCGGAACAAGTACTGTACTCTAGTTAACGCAGTCACAAATCGGAACGCCCGGTGAATCATTCTGTTGGCCAAAACCATACCAATGCTGTTGCGCAGAACTCTCATTGGCGGCGCTATAGGGGGATAGACTTGGAATTCGAACACAGTTTAGAATCTAAACTATGAAAACGTGGAAAAGAGACATCTGCTTAGATTGAAGTTGTGATGATGATACGCGGATAGAGAATACCTCTTTAGATGATAAAATGATTGAAAAGAGGAATCAATGTCATGCGTCACAGTGGAACCCATGGAAGACCAGGGGGTGTTTCACTAAGAGTCGCACTTACGAGTCGCACTTAGAGTCACACTTAGTTACGCAGGACTTAGGGACTTACGCATGACTTTACGCATGACTATACGCATGACTTAAGCTTTGTGAAACACCCCCCTGGGCCCCGTTGCAGAAAGAGATACAATCGATTGTAAGTTGCAATTAATCGTAAGTCAGATCACTTGTTCTAGATGCGCCAGTCTGATTGGTTGAAACGCGTAAATTTTCTGACTTACGATCAATCGTAACTTACAATCGATTGCATCTCTTTCTGCAACGGGGCCCAGGTGTGTCATGTTGGCACACCTGAAAATGGGCCATCCAGCCGTCGTTTTAAATGTGAACTTGTATTTATATTTGTTGTATTTGTTATAACGGAGAATACAAATCAATCAATATCCTGACAATGCAGCTACAATTAACGCCTCTATATCTTGTCTCTGTCAACTCATATCATGTTGTTTGTTTGTTTTCTTCGTATAAGTCACAAAGAGATGGCACAAATCACTACGCACAATGAATGCGCGTTCAACCCTGAGAAAACAAAACAAACATTTTCAACATTAGACGATGATGATGATATTATTTTTATATTTAGTATAACATTTTCATGTAAATGTATACAAACACAAAATGGCGGCCAAAATATAGTTGCACCTATATCATGTTGTATGCATTTTAGGACCATCTGAAAAGTGAAGGTCACAATTATACATGAATATCGTATATTGAAATCGCGTACCATGCATAATGTATGAACAAAGGAGTCCCGAATTATTTAAAAAGGTAAACATTAAACCCGTGCCAGTTTTAACTCATTGCCCACGGGATCATAACGTTCATTGTAGCGAATCTATGACAATTACAATATCTAAAAGCAAGGCATCGGTTTATGATTCAATTACACTGGTCACGTGACGAGCATCGCCAATAGGCAGCGGATCACAGTTTCATTAGCGTATTTAGTGTTTAGAATGGATGCATGCCTTTACAGTGCCACTAATAGAGGAGCACTTCCATCATAATTATGTTCATCACTTCGGGCTAACTAGCTGTGAAAATACAAAGCCGCGCCAGATCTAGCGCAGATATTCATGTCTCTGGACAAGAACAACTACAGGCGACGAGATCGTATTGCGAACTGTACCGAGGCACTCGAAAGGGTCCCATCGGCGACTATCGCATCCACACGAATTATAAGACCAAACAGCAAATGTCACAGACCACGCAATTAAAGGGATCTAGTAAATTTGTTAGCATGTGCAGAATCTGAGGAAGGGTTGGTTATATTGTACATTTCTGTGATCTGATAATGTTCACTTGTATAATGTGTGAAAATCCCATGGTAAAGGCCCAGTCCCATACTGACGATTTTCACGGCGACTCGCAACGACTCGCAACGATTTACTAGAACGATTCGACTCGATTTAGCCACGGTTTTGGGCATGGGCGTAGCGACTTACGTAATACATATTCATCAGGGGGATGAATGAATAGATCATCCCCCAGTTGAATGGGTATCAATGACAGATCTACGCCCATGGTTTTGGGGAAGAACCGATACGATGTAATACGATGCAACACGACTTAAGCGATTTTCTCGACGAACGTCAAATCGTTGCGATTCGCCGTGAAAATTCGTCAGTACGGGACTGGGCCTTTAACGAATGTCATAATTATGAGCGAGTAATGAAGAAACGTGCAAAGTGATATTTGCTAACTCGTTGCACTGTCTTTGTATACAGTTAAACGTCCCTCAGGGAGACTTTCAATTCCGAACACGTCAATCATAAATATCTTTATAACGGAAGAGAAATTTGGAAAACCAAAACCAGTTCCATGAATGAAAACAACGAGGTATTCGAACACCTCTAGAGTTCTATAAAGTAAGTCTGGTTTGTGGATTTTGATAATTTACAAGATCCCTCTAAAAGAAATAAACAACTATAAGTCGTTTTGCGCTCGTAGAATAATAATGATTGTTTGAAGTTGATATTGAAATTCGTGTATCTGTATACCTTTTAAATAATTTCATCAAGCGACCTCATTACTTTTTGCGAAAGTTTAGAGGTTCAAAATTACAAACACATACTGTTAACAGCTGGCAGTAAAAAATGATTGAAAATAATATTAGGGGGGACATCAATTACTTATGAGTTTCGTCTGTTTCAGTCCCATTCAACTCTAAACGTGCCAGCACGTATCAAGTTCTAGCTCAAGTGAACGTATGTGGTATCTGCGTGCATGTATAACAGCGATGAACATATTGACACGTTTGCTTCATTACGTCACAGTGGCGAAAGTGGTGAAAGGAGTGAATGAAACAAAACAAAATCAGAGCCATTTATAGAGCAGCGATATTAGTTTCGGTGTCTGTTCTATAGAGATCGATATGAATACTGTCCCGCCCATCCCTATCCTCTCCTCTCCATCTCTGTCATAATGGGCATCGTCGTCATCATTACATCAGCAGCAGCAGCATCATCAACGTCGTCATCATTACATCAGCAGCAGCAGCATCATCAACGTCGTCATCATTACATCAGCAGCAGCAGCATCATCAACGTCGTCATCTTTACATCAGCAGCAGCAGCATCATCAACGTCGTCATCATAACATCAGCAGCAGCAGCATCATCAACGTCGTCATCATAACATCAGCAGCAGCAGCATCATCAACGTCGTCATCATAACAGCAGCAGCAGCATCATCAACGTCGTCATCATTTCATCAGCAGCCGCAGCATCATCAACGTCGTCATCATAACATCAGCAGCAGCAGCATCATCAACGTCGTCATCATAACATCAGCAGCAGCAGCATCATCAACGTCGTCATCATAACATCATCAGCGGCAGCAGAAGCATTCAAAGCTGCATCGTTATCAAAATCATCACGAACTTCATTATCATCATCTACATCATCATCATCGTCATCGTCATCATCGTCGTCGTCGATATAATAACCATCACCATCATTAGCAGCATCATTCAAAGTAGCATCATTAACAATTTCATCATCACCATCATTATCATCGTCATCATCATCAGCGTGTTTAATTGTTAATATATTGTAATGTATTTCTGTAATATTTATATGAACCATGATATTATGGTGAAAATAAATTAATAAAATCAAACAAAAAAAAATCAATCAATCAATCAATCAATCAATCAATCAATCAATCAATCAATCAATCAATCAATTAATCAATCATCAGAATCATCAGAGTCATCGACACTGCAGTCTTATACAAAATAATGTGAAAGTACAATGATGCTAAACTAGACAGTTGCACTTAAGACAATTACTTTTTGCACCCCCTTGTCGTATACTCAAATTAGAGGACCATCACATAATTATAAAGATACAAACAAGCAAAATACTCGTTGTTTTGCTTCGCGTTAGATCGTCTTTGACATGTTAGAGCCAATCTTTAATATCGTATTGGCAGATTAGTCGGTATCTTCAGTCAAAGTATCGATTGTTTGTCACGTTTGGGTCATGAAGACTGCAAGGTAATCACACGACCACCTGTCATGCGTTTCCCGCCAAATTCCGTCTCATCTCTGCGAGTCACGTGACACCGGATGTTCCGCCATCGTTGACTCATACATCGATATCGGCGTAACCACAGACCTTGGGTTATGACGTCATCATTAACATGGAGGGCATGAACCCACGAGCTTTCGCAAGTGCATCCGGTATTTTTCATGTTTTAAAAAAAATTAATAATAATAGATAGACTCTCGTTGCTCAATCAATGAATGTATGTCTGCCATAATAATGTTAGTATGTTTATATGTGATCACTGAAAAACAGAGAACACACATTTTAGAACATGCGCTCGGAGGAAATAGAGCAGTCAATACGATTCACAAATTGCTTTGGGAAAAAAGGGAAGGGAAGAGTAAAGAACAAGGGGTGGAGATGGAATCATTGGGACAGGCTGGGAGGGAGAGAGTGAGGGGAGAATGATAATTAGTTAGCAGGGACAGGGAGAGGATAGAGGGGGATATACATAGAGAGAGAGGGTGAGAAAGGGGGAGAGAGGGTACGTGGCAGATGGAGAGTGAGAGGGGGAGGGGAGGGGAGAAGGGGGAAATTGAGAAGATTCTTTCTTGTATTTATGAAACATACAGACATATTGCCGGCGAAGACGGGCAAACAAGCTGTGAAATGTTGGCCCAATCTCAGAGGCGCACATGAAACTTTCCACTGATATTGTGTGCATAACAATAACGATTTTAAGGTTCGGAACTTACCACATAATGCCCTTTTGTATACGATTTCAAGACCATTGATCAATTAGTTTGGCCAATACAGACGCTTTCGGTAACTTTCCCAATACTGATATTTGGCTTCAAAATCGTCAAAAGCGTATAATATAAAGCAGAACATAATATTAATCATGTTAATGAGCCGCAATCATTATATCCACGTTACGTCACAGTCTATGGTCACCGAGTACGTCCTACGCACAAATAAAAAATAAACAAATGATAAAACATCAAGTAGATCATGGATATTGCCAAATCAGTACGCCCAAGATAAGGTACTGAAATAAGTCATTGTGATCCACTAGACAATATCAATCAGGCTAATTAAGGTTAGAGTTATTATTGTTATTGTCCTATACATCTAATTAGGCCTGTAGGGTAAAGCGGGTCTATATAGCTGCCTTTTGATCTTGTAATTAGTATTTCATTTTGCGACGTAAACATGCTAACTATCAAGGAATCTTTTTTGCGCGCGTATTTATGAGATGCTATGTAAAGATGGTTACATCAATTCTTTGCCGAAGTCTCACATTAAGTCCGGGCTACGATCACATTTGATCCAGTATTCTTGTTCCCTCAGTCCATGATGCTCGGGAAGTGAACAGTTTGTCCATGCTTTGTTAAAATTGCGCCATGTGTATAGCTTTCATGGCAGCACCAAGCTAAACTTAAACTCTGGATCCATGTGTTTAACGATTGACGAAAGTAACTTATATGGTTCATGACAATTCTAAATAGGTGTTGGTCATCGAAAACAAAAGCATTGCTTCAACGTTGCAGAACATATAAGACGTCTTTTGGGGTCTTTTTTTCTTTTGAAGAAATACAAACATAAACTGAATTAAACTGAACTGTATTGCGATGGCGTTTAGATTTGCGTTTTACTTTTTGTTTTTGGCCTTCCTTGATGCTGAAGGAACACCATCAATGTGTCCTGCGGTATGTACTTGCGATGAGAAACGTTCTGGGAGCACCATGTGGAGCGTTTCGTGCACTGGTAAAGACGCCATCACAGAATTTCCAAATGACATTCCCTGTGATTCACGGGAAATTGCTGTCACGTACACGCGTTTGAGTGCAATAAGAAAGGGTGATTTCAACTGTACACACCATATCAGAGAGCTAGTGCTCTCGCACAACATCATATGTCACATTGATAAAGGTGCACTGGAAAATGCTGTCGACCTGGGATACCTGGATTTAGCATGCAACCACCTCACAACAATCCCTTTTCTTGGTTCGCTACCGAATCTGTTCGTGATCGATATCTCCAATAACCTTCTGGAAACTTGGCCACCTCGTCTGACTTCTAATTGGGTCCTAGGTGAGCTATACGTTGATTTCAACAAGCTCCATTCTCCGAGGCAACTTGATTATCACGCAAGGGCCCTTTACCTGCGGGGGAATATCATTGAAGACATATCAAGTATTGCGAGCGTGTCAAGCGAAACTATTTTCCTGGACATGTCCAGAAATGATGTGAGCATCCTCACAGACTTGAGTACGATGGAAAGGTTGCAGCGAATTAACTTGGACTCGAATAGAATTCGTGTCATAAACGACGATATATTTTGTCAACTTTGTGAACTAGAGGAACTGAATCTCCGAGACAATCAAATACGAGACGTATCGGCCATAAGGAATATCCCGAATTTGCTGTACGTGAACTTAGGGAAGAACAGAATAAGAACCATCAAACATCTTGCCTTCTCGAACCTTACCCAGCTGAGAACGTTGGACCTACGAGAAAACCTACTAGTTCAAACATCGCTACAAGGTGTGGTTCTGCCACCTGTTGTTTCGCTTCTTCTGCATGGTAACAGATTTGAGACTTTAAACACAACGTCATTTCTCGGAAATAATACTTTTGCCATACTTAATGTGGGTAATAATAGCCTGACCTATTTGCAACTAGATAGGTGTCATAGTCTGTCCTACCTGTACGCGAATGGCAATACTTTGATGACCGTGAATCTTTCAGACTCTGTGCATCACTTGCAGTATATTCAATTGAAGAACAACAGTTTGTCGCACGCTGAAAATTTCCAAAACCTGTTCAGACTCATGTCCCTTGATATCCAATATAATCTGTTGACGGAATGGAAGGAGTGCAGTCTGAATGGAAGTTCAACACTAAGAATCTTAAGACTCGACAACAATCAGATACGGAAAGTAGAAAAGTTCACCCTCCTGCCTTCGCTTCAGTTCCTAGGCCTCTCTCATAATCGTTTGTCCCATTTAACGAGTGATACATTTGAAAGAACCGCGAATCTGGTAACCCTTGATATATCAAGCAACAACCTTTTTAGTTTGAACGTTAGTGTGATGCTTGGCTCTCTTACATACTTAAACCTGGATGAAAATAGGATCCGGACGATGGATTCGTATTGGCTGAGTCACCTTACCGCTCTGAAACGTCTGTCTCTTTCAAATAATGATATCCATGAAGTCTTTTCAGTTCCCCGAACTGTAATGAGTCTGGACCTGTCAGGTAATAAGATATCTGAATTAGATATGTTTAAACACGTGGATCTACTTTTCGCGTATTATTTAAACCTTGCAAGAAACAAACTGACGCGCGTTATTACTCAATTTGCGTCCGATGGCTTGGAAGTTATTGTGGATAATAATAATGATGCTCTTCTCTCTCAGAATACAACACATTCAACACTATTCGCTAGTTCTGTCAGCGCAGAGAGGGTTGGTTTGACAAGCTTTGATGCAATCATAATTCACGCGAGACTCCGGTATCTTAACCTTCCAGGAAATTCCATCGTGGAGATTGAGGATGGCCAGTTTTATCACGCGTCTTCTCTAACGCATCTGAACTTGTCCCATAACGCGATAACTCACGTAGCGCCAGCGGGATTTCAGGGGTTAACAAATCTGATATATTTAGACATGGAGGGAAATCGGTTAACATTGCTCCCGTCTCCATTGTTGAGCGATCTCCAACAACTGAAGATCCTCAGTCTATCAGGAAATCCCATGTTTCGTAAAGGTAATTCTCCACAAACAAGTTTCCCTCCAGTTGATTTCTTGTACATTTCCGATTCTACATACGCACCTTATCTGAATTCAATCGAGAATGTTACCTACCTAATTCTTGAAAATAATTCTGACGTGGAATTCAAGTTCAACGGTAATGGAAGCATCACTTTACCGCGTCTCCAGATTCTAAAGCTCTCTCAAAACAATTTAACAACAATTTGTCCGTTTAATGTTAATGCTCCAAAACTCTCGGGCTTACATTTATCACATAATCTAATCTCGTCGTTTTCGTCCCTATGTTTCCCTTTTGTTCTTCGTCCTTACACAATGAAACTATCTTACAATCGTATTCAAAGAATTCAAAATGATTCATTTCACAAGCATCAGCAGTTCTTGATATTACTGATGGATCACAATCGCATAAAGGTAATTGAGAAGGGTTCGTTTCGTTTCCAAGTGAAACTCTACATGCTCGCATTGAACGGAAATCAACTAACGCGTTTAGATGGGCGTTCTTTAACGTTCTCTCTCAAACAAACGTTCGTGACGCTGTACGATAACCCTTGGACCTGTGAATGCGATCTATCTGATTATCTCCGTTCCCTAGCAAGCTCATCGATCATATGCCAGTCTCCTCCTGACCTGAAAAACGTGTCCTTGATCGAAGCCGAGTCTTCAGGACTGGTCTGTCGTCCTAGACTCTGTACCGACCCACGGCTTTGGCTTGTCACTTACGTGGGGGAAGGATCACTGAAGTTGCCATGCCCCATCGTACGCGATAATATATCATCGGGGATCCACTGGTCTATCGAGGGAGTCCCGGTCACATCCGACGGTCCCGACTCTTCTCCGCTGGCTGTCGATCCGCGAGGTGTATTGCATATCAAGGTCGTATCACCTGATACGCCTAGCGTCTTGTCCTGTTCAGCTGAGAGTGGTCACGGTGGCATGACCAACTTCACAGTTGACCTCGTGATTCTGGACCGCATGCTGGATGGGCCAAGTGAGAAGATGCTTCTATCCGGTTTAAACCATTCTGTTCTGACTGTAAACGAGTATAACCAGATTGCTACATGTAAAGGAACAGTCACGAATGCCTTACATAACACACTTTTTTGCAGTTTTATTTGTATATTGTTTTATTAACTCCATAATATACACCTGACATTAGTGCGTTGCATTATTGCATGGGAAATGAATAACAAGCAAATGAATAAATTGAATTGAATTTAAAACAAAGTATTTTCCGTTAGAAATATATTTTATACTTTTTAAATTTTTATACCATTATTTTGGTTGTTACAATGGGCTTAGGGGCACATTTGTGTAGGGGAGCTGAAGTCTTTTCCCCGAATATTATTCTTCTCGCCTGTTTACCTGGCATGCAAAAAAAGAAGAAAACCAGCCTAACCCTAGCCTCTTTGATGCCCGAAATGATACCCCCCCCCCCCCCCCCCTCGCCTCCTACTCCTATGGTTCTTAGTCAGAGTAGTAACACATCCTAGTTCTATCCCTTGTGTTCTGGCGGAGATATACTGTATGTTCATCCCGTTAGGAAGATTCATTAGGAGAAAGGAGGAGCATTGCCGTGTTTGTTCCTTCCCTGATTCATTATCTTTAAAATACTTTTCCAAATATGATATTTGACTGAGACTTCAATCATATATTATTGTAAGCTCTTTGATATGCGATATTTTCATTGATAGGGATTAATGTTTAGCAAAAAGAGTAATGGGTCATTATTGTGAATAAAGTGAAAATTGATGTTAGCTTGTATTACCGATCGATCGTGTGAAGTGTCCGAATTCTGACACGTTTCACTACAATCGGAAATTGTTACGGAACGCTCTTTTAATATAATCCTAAATATCTCCATAATAAGAGAGACATTATTTTGAAAGATCAAAACCCATTTCATTCTTGTTACCATAAGCCAAACAATAAGATACAAAAGAAGTGTGAAATTAAAGCGCCAAATGATTTTGGTTGAATATGGAAAGGTTAATTAAATATTTGGTAGTTTGAAGTGAACTATATTACGTATATAAATCGAAACTGTAACTAACTAACTACACTACCTACACATTGTTGCTACGTTCATCACCGCACCGATCGATGTATGCACATTATTATTATATAAACTTTTGATGTAGCATAATTATTGTCTAGTGGTCTTTAAACAAATAGCGCTTTGTAGTTTTCTATATTTTGTTGTTATCCATGTATTTTAGATATTTTGGTGGAGGGTTAAATGCTATCATGTTCGCTTATAGTCCATGAGCCGAGGCCGAAAAAAATCGATTTGGCTGCACCCCTCGGACGACCAATTATTTCTGGTATCATTACAAAGGTACAAATCTCAACTATCCGAAACTGGAATATTAAGAGCATCGTGCCACTTTATGAATGTTTATTTCATCTTGAGTATCACTCATAATTCAAATAAGTGGTGCTTTAAGACCACTCTTCCTGGTTTTTCATTTCCTACCCACCCGTGGCTGCCATGTTTGGAAATAGTCCACATTCAAATGACGTTGCATACGGAATCAAAAAAGCGGGTTACGTAACCGATGTTATTGCCTCCGCTGCTCTGTCAGTGATTACGGAGCCCGTGTTTGTTGAGTACGTATGCAACGTCACAACATAGCAGTCTCCAGTGGGCAGTGATCATGTTTAGCGACAAAAGTGAGAGCTGCAGCTGTACAGTGCATGCGGCGCGGCGCTTCGTCAGTGTGTGCGTTGTACATGCGCTGCGCGCACGTAGATTTTCCGAACTGTTGGCATTTAGGGGTCTAATAATTCATACGGTCTGAAACGAGAATAGAGTTGACGGCCTGCTTCATGACCTTCGCATAGCGCCGTGCGAAGAATCCCGGAAGGTCGAGATTGAAGCGATCCCGCTTTTGCGGGAGTGTTCTTAACTGGTGATGACAGAAATAGTGGGTAAACATGATTACTGTTTTTATCAGTGGTACCTGACCTACCCGAGAGGAAAATAAATAGGGGTGCACGAATGTATGCTCTTGTCAGTAAGCGAGATTGCCAGTATTTAGTTTCCCCTCAAATGGATAGTTTTTTGTTATGAGGGCTCTCAAAGACAAAACATGTTGTGAAATTTGTTTAAAGTGCAGATTTTGAAAAACACCATTTTATAGACACGATGAACTTTGTTTGATCAAAATACGTTAAGGAATAGCTGAGATATCCATCAATATATCCGATTGGAATAAATGTTGGGGCCCAATTTGTATGCAGTAATTTAAGAAAAGGATGGAAAGGAGTTACTTAACACTGTGTGCACCTTCGAGGTTGCCTAGCTGGAATGCTCCACCGGGGTAATAATAGTGATGCGCCGCCAGCGTCAAAATACGGAACGTGCGCTATATAAGTAGCCACCATTTATATTATTGTTGTTATTATTATTATTTGTTAAATACATGTATTAGTTTTTAATGATAACTTATACAAGTTTTATGTAATAAAATTTAGTGTGACCAGAACTGTACTATCCCTTTAAGTGTTCATTGTTTACGTTGAACATTACTGTATCAATACTGATTGTACATAATAATTGAGCGTAAATGTACGTAAATTGGAATGGTTTAGTTTAATTGGAATGGTTTTTGTAATGGTCAGCGTCGAATTGAATAAAGCTGTGTAGTGTGAAGTAGAAACTTATGGCTGCACACCACTGTGTCAATTTTCTTTTTAGATAGCTCGCGTTACCCGCCTTGTGTGAATCTATTTCAAGTGACGTAGTAACGGTTGCGGAGGCATCGGGGGCATGTGCCCCCCCCCCCCCCCCCCCCCAAAAAATAAATAAATAAATACAAACATAAATAAATATATAAATTAACAATAATAATAAATTAATTAATTAATTAAAAATCAGTTAACAAAAAAAACAGTAAAAATAAATAAGGGGGGGGGGGGGGGAAATACTTCACAAACTAAAGAAATAAATGACAAAAGAAGAACGAGCGTAGTTTTAGGGTGGATGGAAGGAGGGTGGAACGGAGGGAGGGAGGGAGTGAGGGAGAAAGGGCGGTAGTGGTGGATAGAGGAATGGAGGGGGTGTGGGAGGAGGCGATACAAGGAAAGGAATTTGATAGATGAGAGAATAAGAGGTACCGTATGTGAAGTGGTATGTAAAGCCCTCGGCAGACAGAGCCGACTCGACCCGATCCGACTGGTTTCAATCAGGCTAGAGTTGGGCACGGTCGATCGGATCCGATTCATCATGTTGAATCGGCCCCAACTGGCATTCAACTGTCTCTCGACTGGCAAAATGTGTGTCGAGAGGAACTGAAAACTGAGCCGATCCGAAAAAAAACCAGTCGGATCGGGTCGAGTCGGCTCTGTCTGCAGAGGGCTTAAGAGGAAATAATTAAAGGCCAGGGGTAGTACAGTTTTGGTAAGGCTGGGCTGGACAAGAGGGCGCTCTTTAAAAAAGCATTGGTTTCAACCATTTTTCATACAAAATTATGCATGTGACGTTTTGTTGAAATAATGATTACATAGAGAGATCATCAACAACTATTTAAAAACCTCTTTTGAACATTTTTGAAATAGTGTAAGCATTTTTAAAATAAAATAAACAAATCATCGAATAAATCTGGCCCCCAGATTTATTCCGATCGGATATATTTATTGATATTTCAGCCGTTTCTGAACCGATTCTGATCAAATAAAGTTTATTCTGCCATTAAAATTGTATGCTCAAATTTTACACTCAGTCTTTCATTATCTCACAAAAACATTATTTCATGCAGCGCCCTCTATACCAAAACTGAACTAAGAAAATGCATTTTATACAGTTTTGAAAGAAAAAAAATGTTTCTAGCCCGCGCGAATTAAGTGCGATAAATCGATGAGAGAAAAAAAGAATTTGATAAAGTCTGTGAAAGCAACTCAATAAGTCCACAAGCGCAAAGAACTACCTGGATGGAAACTCAACTGCTATTTAAAGAAGTGGAGCATATTCGAAGAAATGTTTTTAAAAAGTATGTTGATACTATAATTCTATGTTCGTGTGTTTTTTTTAAAGAAAACATAAACTCTAACTATTGTTAGTAATTATAATGTTATAATCGCTTTGATGTGAGTGTGTTTTTTAGTAGATTATTTTTGTATTTATAGAAAATCGGCCTTAGGATCGAATATAATGTGTGATCAATAAACGAAAGAGACTAGTTGATACACTAGGGAGAAAGTGAGGGATATAGAGTGTGTGAAGATAAATAATGAGAATGGGAGAGATCTAAATAGAGAGGGAAAGTGAAGAAGAGAGATGGAGAGTTAAGGAGAAAAATCATGCCTGCACAATACGAGAGTAAAATCAGAAGAAAGTAAAATATAATGATTGACCCCAAAAATGATAAGAAACAGGGACCCAACCTCTGCGTAAACAACTCACATGGCACGGATTTGCCTACACGTATACGTGGGACATTGTTAACAAATTATAAACATCCAAAGAAACGTTTACGTTGCTAAAGGCATGCATGCTACTACTAATTTCGGCGAGTGATAGAGGGAGAGAGAGCAGGATAAATCAGAGGGAGTGATAGGTGAGTTATATGAAGAGGGGGACAGAAAGAGAGAGAATGAAAGAGGGAGAGAACAATAAAGGAAGAACAGATAGAGCAGTATAATAGTATGTCTCGACACCGGGATCGAGAAACATTGTCAAAATCCTCAAAACTTACTTGAAACTCTAGCGGTTCTCACATACCACATTGTACTCGCATTACCTATAGAAACATGGAACGGGTTTTGTTTTTTCAAAATGTTGTTCCTTTATAAAGATATATACGATTGAACTGTTCACAAGGTCAGTGCAATGAGTTAGCAATAGCACTTTGCATTTTCGCTCATGACTTGGTCATATGTCATACATTTACCATGCATGGAATGTTCACACATCATTCAGTGGACATTTATATCAGATCACAAAAATACATATTTTATCAACAATTTGCGAGTTTTTGCACATGGCAACAAAGTTACTAGATCCCTTTAAAGTGTACTGAACAAAACACTAAGCAAGGAGAAAAGGACGCGACTAATTTGTGTAAACAAAATAAAGCATGCATGTATAGTATAAGTTGAGAAAAACGATGAGAATTCAAATTGTATATAAAATTCAACATACTTTTAGCTTTCAAATCGTAAATAGAAAGGGAAACACCATGATTAATCAATTTGTATATAAAGTGAGACACTATAATAATTCGAATTGTATATGAAATCCGACACACAATAATAATTCAATATTATTGTATAGAATACAATGAGGCACACTATCATAATTCAAATTGTATATACAATGCGACACATAATAACATTTTTTAATTTTATCTAAAAATTATACGCACTATAATAACTCAACTTATTTATAAAACGAGACACACAACAAGATTTCAACTTGCATATAAGTGAGACAAACTTTGAGAATTGAATATTATTGTGTACAGAATGAAATGCACTATAAACAAAAGTCAACTTGTTTATAAAAAATGAAACACAGTGTATAAATTCAAATTGTATCTATACAATGAGACAAGCTATGAGAATAAAACCGGAGCGACGACAGTCTATGGGTAGCATCGCTAAGGTTTGTGTTATTGGAGATGGCGGTATGTTCCCCTTCATAAACATCCAGGGTGCTTATCTCCGGTATCTCTGCGTGCACTTTCATGACCCCCGTCGATTAGGGGGGTGAATACGTTATCCTTGAACTTCGACGTGCCATCTAAATCCCTCTGTCTCTGACGATACCGTGTCCTTGCAGGACATAGGGGCCATGGGCGGACGCGCACATCTTTTTTTTTCAACGAGCGGTGAGTTATTTTGCCCGAATATCATCTTCTCCGTTTTCCCCTTACAAGCAAAACAAAAAAAAAGGTTAATGACGATTTAATAACAGCCCGAAAATGATGTATTTTGTATAAATTGTTCCGTATATGACAATGATTTTGCCCGAATAAGATAATGCTCTTGCCCGAATACAATATGACTTTGCCCGAATGTGATATTGCCCGAGTAGGCTATATGAGTTTGCCCGAATTTTAAGTCTGCCCGAATATGACATGCTTTTGCTTGCTCTTGCTTGAATGTTCGGTGCTTTTTGGCCGAATATGGCCGTTTTCAAAACACCAGAGGGGGTGGGGGCGCTGCAGCCCCCGGCCCCCGCCTCCTACGCCTATGACAAGGGCTCATGATCTGCTTCAACTACCTGTTTCTAGATCCGATGTAGATAGCTCTTTCATGTATGCCAAATATAGTACGGATGCACTACGTGTAAAAGATCAAGACATATAACAAAACATGCGAACGCAATTTCAGTCCAAGCACACTTCAGTAGTGTTTCTTTTAAAGTTCGTCTACATAATTACGTCACGTGACTGACCCACATACCTTTAAAGGGATCTAGTAACTTTGTTGAAATGTGAAAAAAAAAACTGACAAAGGGTTGATAACATATGTATTTTTTGTGACATGTTATGTCCACTGAGTGATTTGTGAACATTCCACGGTAAAATATCATATGACCGATTAATGAAATTTAGATTGACATTTCCACTAGAGACTTTCAAATCATAGCACTTCAATCTTAATGGGGGCCATAATGCCCCCCCCCCCCCCCCCCCCCTCGGCCGTAGAAAGATCTCAAATAGCCCGGCCTTTTTAGTATAGGGTTAAAGGTATCCCCCTTCTTTCATATCTACCAAAGATAACATATTATGGAACGCAATATAAATAGATACATGGTTTTATGGTGGCTTGCACATGCGAACCGAGTGATATAGACTGTCAATGTTGCACTATAGCCTAGCTAGAGGGGTGGGGGAGAGTTTTTACCACCCCCCCCCCCCCCCCACCCCTCCTCCTCCTAAGCTCAGAGGGAAAGCTGGAAATATGGTAATACGTATACCAATCTTTATGCAAACTGGGGGAAAGACTTCAATGTTGCACCAAAGCGTGGCTAGAGGGATGGGAAGAGTTATGCCCCCGCCCTCTCAAGCTCTGCGGGAAATACAGAATATACGAATACCATTAACAGTTTGGTACAGACCCCCTCCATCTGGGGGAGATCCAGACACCCCCCCCCCCCCCCCCCCCCCCTCATCTCCAGTTCCCAATTTGGTCTCACATCCAGGTTGGATGCATACACGAGCGAAATGTTATTACTGTATGGCTCTGGAGTTGAAATATGAAACCTCCCATATTAAAAAAACAACGCACGCAGTCATTATTATACCAATTATAACTGTTATTGAAATGGCGACCTGTTTAAAGGGAATGTGTTTGTTTGGGGGGATGGGGGTTAAGAAGAAATATCAAACCATTTTATGCGAAGGAAGAATATAACAGTGTGATATGGTATAAACAAAACCTATTTGACAAACGAGGTCCAGATACGGCTGAATTTAAACACAAACCCTTTGAATTTCTATAGTGACACCACCATCACAATCTCAGTAATTCATCATTGCGTCGTGACGGTTCATATATTATAAAACGCTATGCTACTTCGATAATTTATTCTTCATTACGGCAAACGTAGAGATAATTCAAAGCGGAATGGTAATATACAACATGTTACAAAAACAGAATGCTCCTTTAAACTTGAAGGATACTTGACGCAAAGGGAATGTAAACACATGTACATGTTTTTGATTGCCGCCAGTTTGATCCGAATGAGGCGGGTTGCGTCAATAATGGCCGTCGTCTATATATGAGTGATATCATTCAGACGATCTAAATCAATATCCAGTGACATTAACTAAGACCCGGGAAGGACGGAGGTACAGAGTGATTAACACAAACAACACTATTAGTTTATAAGCTAAGGAAATACGAGTAATCAACAAACTAATGGTGGAACATTTAATGGTGTAGATTATAAATTCTTTACTTCTTATATTTTTTCAAATATATTATGGTATGTCATATTCACAAATTTTGAAACGATACACTCGGTTCTAATAATCATAATTATATTTCATCCCGATAATCATGATAATCTTCCCATCCCTATTTTGTCCCTATAATATCTAATAATTGTCTAGCCGTCTGCATATTTAATCCTTGTACCTGCCCGTCTCCATAGAAGTTTTTGACTATTAATTACGTATCAGTACGTATCACAAATATGAAGTTAATGAATGTAAACCCGTGAAGGCAGCACGATCAATACACATCATTATAGCTAGTATATTAAACATGTACGTTGTCATCGCTTTGAAATAGCTCAGACTAAACATGTATCCTATGCTATTTCTGCCTGTTCCTTCGAGCAAAACATGTAACCTTATCTCATCCTCTAACAGCCTATTTAACACCCAAAAAAGCAGAAACCATTCGATGATTTGATAGTCACTGCTTGTACCCCCCCCCCCCCCCATTTTGTTCAGTGGTGTAGCTGTACATATACATAATGCAGGGGCACAGGGGAGGGGGGGGGGGGGGTCCTAGACCGGGTCGGGACATTAGTAAATCTAAGCCACGTTTCGTAATAATATTGTCATTCAGTATTGTCTTTTGAATTGTTGTAAAAATGCTAAATAGTATTGTAACAACTATATCAACTGCAGGCAACCAACAGAGATTCATTGATTGTCCACGGAGGGGAAGGGCTGAGGGGGGCGAATATGCCCCTGGTGTTGAGGCATTTGCCCCTTTACATGTTTACCCGCTATACAAGTCCGCACTATTGTTCGAATTGCCACCCCATGATGTTACCGGAGAAGCACTGAGAGGTTTCGATGACCCTTACACGCAACTCTTGGAGTGCACTCCTGAACGGTGAGGCGAGGGGAACACTAACCGACAAACCGAAATCGCATCAAGCGTGCATGTCAAGTAGTTTGGTGCATTAGCTATAGGGAGGAAGGGGAAGGGGGAGAAAAGGGAGGGGAAAGGGGGAGGATAGAGGAGGAGAAGGGGGCGGGGGAGGGGGAGGTGAAGGGGAGGGGTATGAGAGTAGCTAGAGGGAAGGGGAGGGGTTGGAGGGGGTGGATATTATAGTAGTGGCCCTCTAAGAGATATGTTCGATCCCGGGGAAGCCCAATTTTCTTTTTTAATATTATATATTTCTTGTCAGTTTCCCTATACATGTATTTATTGTTATGTTTAAATGTAGATTTACATAACATTCGTATTATTGTTGGCACGACTAACACCCCCAGGGAACACCCCCCCCCCCCCCACCTCTCTTTGGCACCATATGCAGGGTTGTCCCGTTTTGACACTGATCCTGTGCGACTTGAGCCCAAGAAATAGAATATGCCTTTTCAGGACAAAATATTTAGTGAGGTTAAGAACTACTGCATGTGATGGATAAATGATGAAGTTAGCCGGGAGGAGGGTGGGAGGAGAGAGGTGAGAGATGGGTGGATACAAAACGGGAATCTTTTGACCTTTTCACAGTTTGGGTTTCAATGTATCAAGGACGACAAGCCGCGCATGTAGTATGATAAACTTTTAGAAAATATCTCAAGAAACAAGACAAATGTTGAGACTTTCGTTTTTATGTTACAATAGACACTTTTCAATGAAAGTTAAATGAATGTGAAAGAATTAAGATAAGTATTAAAGGGATAGTTGATTTTTGGTACAGAGGGCGCTGCACAAAATATTTTGTGTGTGATGTAATGAAAAGTTGAGTGTCAAATTCGAAAGAGTATACAATTTTAGTCACAGAATAAACTTTATTTGATCAAAATCGGTTCTGAGACGGCTTAATATCCATAAATATAACCATTTGTAATTATTGCGGGGCCCCACAATAATTCAATAATTTTGAACCAGCCGTTAAAAGATTTTTAAAATGCTTACACTTTTCAAAATTTACACGAGATGTTTACAAAAGATCTTTCCCGCACACATAATTATTTCACAATTACCACTCCCTGAGGGAATATTCCAGCCAGTCGCTTGTTAAGCGCACACAGTGCAAAAATACCATTAAAGGGGACCACCAGGCAAAGAATATGTTTTGGTACCGTTTTGTGATATCAAATAGATACCCAACATTTTGCAAAATGTTGTGTAATTCATAAACAAAGCAATTAATTTCCACCACTTACGGAACCACTACTATTCCCTGGTTCCAAACGGGCCAACCATTTGCGAGTGCGCCAATGCTATTCACGCGTACGTTTGTCGACAATAGATTCCCGGGCGATTCGTTCGCTCTGCACACAATAGTCTTCGCAATTCAGACCGCATGAACGCATACTTTAGAATGGTGATGCGTTTTCCAATTATATATTTTTTTCTGGAAACATATTTTTGTGAACTTGTTGATGGAATGGAATACTAAAGATGTTACCTTTCTTTAATAAGAATATTATTTTTGGGTGATGGTACCCTTTAATGATGTAGAACTGATTTTGACTTATTCAGCGCTATCACACGCACTCAGTAAAAATGTGTTTTTTTTCACCTGCTTATTCTGCTTTTTACTTTTAATCATGGATATATTCGGACGTGTATAATTATGAAGAACTTAATTCCAAAAGGTGCTAAATCCACTTTTTCAACTAAAGAGAAGAGCAAGTGTATTTTTCCAACTTTTCCAACACATGGCTATTAATGGAATATAAAAATGGAGCGTTCCAAATTTGTATTTTGATTGTGTAATTTTGTCCTAAATTTTGATTTCTAGACAGCTTCGTAGATTATTGATGTACTGATATCATAATCTCAATGTCTATGGAAAGTGGATTTAGCGCCTTTTGGAATTAATCTCTTCATCTGCACGAAGGGAAACCCCCCTTTTCAAGGTGATTTTGATAATTGTTGTATTCGAGCGTAACAACCTGTCTCTGTATTATAGTTTAATCTATTATCTAATCTGCGAACATTTTTTTAAGACGATTATCGTGACATTAATTACTAAACGGTTATATTATGTGATGGGTTTTGAAGCACGAATTCCCATTAATTATAGAACGGATTTATAGAGATTATAATGCAATCAATAATCATCAACCGATTCTAGCGTTTCATATTTCAATGTGTCCGGTAACAAGAACGTATCGTCGTTCTTTTAAATATGTATTATGCCGCCGTTTTAACTGGAAATGTATCAAATTCAAAGTCTTATCTTCATTTTATCTAAATACGCCGTCGCTTTGACTTTGTCAACCAGATTACAGTCTATTAATACATTCTCTCTTACGCTGTATTTACATTAATTGTGTGATTTCCCGATTGAATGTCTTATAATTATCTTCATTTATCTAAATCTGCATCTATATAATCCACTTCAATTGCGTCGGTTTATTTTCTAAATGGTTCCGATCAAAACTGGCTAATATCTTCGTCACATTTAAATCTGTCGATCTCTAACCCACTGATATTGCATCGATTTATCTCTCGATTGCCTCCAACCAAACGTTTAGCTCCCCTGTTTATTTAAATCAGCCTTCTGCTTACAGAGGGCTTCCCGCTCTTTTCGTTGATCTTCTATCGATTCCGCGCGCGATCGATACCGTTAGGGGAACGCGGAATGCGATTACGAATCGCTCTGGGGGCATCACACTTGGGCAAAGCAAACACACCACCATGACCACTATAGAAACAACGATACCGAATCAAGACGACCGATACAAGCAACTGACCTGCTTACATTTCGAAGGCTAACTGCATGGTGTTGTTCGGGTCGACACGTGGAAGAGAGGGCGTTTTTGCAAAAATTTTAAACAAAAAAGAGCAAAGAAAATAGTGCTTCGCCAGGAATCGATCTAGGTTAATATAGTTTCTCCTATATGTTTGCATTAAAAAAATTAAAACGGTAATATAATAATCAATTATAGAGGACTTAGCGATGATGTTGTTTTTATATGAGGCGCTTTATAATATATGATGCAAGAAGTTGACCCCCTTATTGTATATTTCGTAGGCAACTGGGAAAGCTTGATATTCAAAATGAATATAAAGGCAAATTATTCCTATTAATACAGGATCTCCGCGACGGTTACTAAGACAACGCAAAATAATAATCGACAATTGTGCACGATAAAGAACGATACAAAAAGTAGAAGGGAACGTTATAATCATAGTGCCGTGGATGCGTCTTTTGTGACGCTGAAAACAAATTAAATAATTTTTTAAAATGTGAGGGTAGTATGTTTAAAATGATGAATGCAGTACATGTGGTCTATATGTCAGGTCCTAGACTGGTATTCAAATAAATAATTAAATACAAATTCAAGCGGTTTACCTAATTTAGTCAATTACTAATGCCAAATTGGAATTCAATTAATGAGTTTACTGAACATTAATTTTGCCATTATTTTGACGTCATATAACGTTTTCCTTAGATATTGTTGAGGCATACTTGCAACAAATTGGGCAAGCCAAAGACAATCTGTAAATTACTACCCAGCTAGCCACCTGATGTTGGGCCGATGCCAGAATTTGGTTGGCGGATGTCGGCATATCGCCGTTGGCTCGAGGTTAAAATGTCCGCCAGCCCAACATCGTCACGACGTCATTTTTGTGATATATTGGCATAACGTCATTTTCCGACATCATGTCATGAGATGATGTTGGGCCATTGTCGGAAAATGACGTTATGCCAATATATCACACAAATGACGTCGTGACGATGTTGGGCTGGCGGACATTTTAACCTCGAGCCAACGGCGATATGCCGACATCCACCAACCAAATTCCGACATCGGCCCAACATCAGGTGGCTAGCTGGGTACTTACAGGAAAACTGACATGTTTCAAAAGTCCAACATACTTAGAATTCAATTGTAATATAAAACTATGTTGCCTCCGACAAATATTCTGCTATAGGATCAAAAGTACAGACCCGATATTGACATTCAACCAATATCTAATAAGGCCGAAAACAAAACATCGCAATAAGCGAAATATTATTCCCCCCCCCCCCCCCCCCCCCCCTCATAGAACTGATACATAAGCTTGCGTACCAGGGCTATTTCTCTAAGACTAGAATCGATTTTAGCATCGATTATAATTATGTGATAATCGTCCTACTGAATCGATCCTAAATTCGATTTTAGTGTTCAGTGAAACACCCCCCCCCCCCCCAGTTTTCCAAGGGTAATTGGCTAATGTGATTTAATTGACTTCATAGTGCATGCAAACAGCGAAGCTTGCAATATCAAGATATCATGTATAATTTATATACGTGCGAAATAGACAGTTATCATATAATTAGTTACTAATTTCGCGTGACCTCGCGGAGGGGGAGCCAAAATGCTATGATTAATAATATACGACTCCATTTAACCCGATTTTATTGCGGATTAATTATCTGACGCCTTTCATCCGCCCTTTGTCATTATTATCGTGTTATCATAGTGTATTAGGGGCGTAGCTATAAGGGAAAGTAACTTACCCCCCCCCCCCCCCCCCCCCCCACACTTACAATTTTTGATAACATATCTTCATGTCAGTCTGGTGAACAAAACTGTATAATTAAAAGAAGAATACGTATGACTGTATTGTATATTGTCACCTCGGCGTCATAATTTATGTTCTTTCAATTTGATATAACCCCCCCCCCCCCCCCCCTCCCCAGCATTGAAAAACAAACCGCCCATCTTTTCCAGTAGGCTATAGCTCTTACTTCTCCACCAATTGCCGCTTCTGAATAATAAAACATATTCTTGTCTTTTTAATCACACACATCGCGATGCGGCGTTGATAAAGTAAACCATAACACTTAAACAGCAACACAAATGAAATCCGAGCTATTATTAACTTATAGCATTAAATTATTATACAATAATTATACGCACACAGGGGTGGTTATCAACATGAATTTTCATACACGAAAATCTGTTGCCACCGCCGTTATTGCCACTCTGTATGTGTAATAGAAAATAATCATGGAAAAGAAATTGGTGCTATGAAGGATGTGTGAAAGGTTTTAGTAATGCAATTATTTCATCATTACAATTAAACTCACGCTGGCCAGGGTCGTTATTAACGTGCATTTCCATAGACGAGAATCGGCGGTCACCGCCAATATTGCCATGCACTCTTTAAGTGTTATGCGTGCTAGAAAGTAATCATGAATTGCAAGCACGCTAAATGAAGTAAATCATGAATTATGTGATGTAATGTGCACCGTTTAGAAGCCAGTGCCCTCGAGCGATTGAAATACTACGTGTTAGATGTAAACGAATAAAAGAACACGTATGAGATAATATATGAAGAGCTTAATTCCAAAAGGCGGTAATTCCACTCTTTCAACTTTGGAGAAAGCAGGTTTCTTTGTAAATCTGTGTACACATACCTATGGGAATATGAAAATAGATCGTTCCATATTTTGATTTTGATTTTGATTGTGTAATTTGCCTTAAAACTTGGATTTCTAGATAGCTATAATAATTATATACGAATCGTATTAGTGTACTGATATCGTTAACTCAAATTTTTATGGAAAGTGGATTTAGCGCCTTTTGAAACTAAACTCTTCATACATGATTATGATACGGAAAGTAACCATGGTAACGGCTGAAATGGTGGATGGGGCTGTGTACGGTGCAATGAACTGGATTCACTTTCTCTATAGCCATGACTTTCATCTTTCATGCACAAACAGTGGTGTAGAATGGTCGGGCTGATGGTTACGCAACTTATTGGGGGCACAACTTATGTATATATTTATTTTCTTTATTTTTTAACGGATGTTTCCCTTATGTAATGTATATTATTTTGTTTGTCACTGTGCAAAAAAGTTGCTAAATGATAGCAAGTTTGCCAATAACCCCTCTCCCACCCCCATCCCCAACCCACACACACACACACACACACACACACACACACACACACACCCACAGGCCTCATAGAGTGTTGATTCCATCATTATACATTACTGATGTATTTTATTCTCACTTTACAGACAAATAAATTAATACAAGATTATTATTAATTAGTTGAGCAAAAGATGGCGGCAGATGACGTGATTATAACCGATAAGGCGCTATAATGAATTATCCGACTAAACGCACAGACATATTGCATTCGTCCCCACGGGGAAAAACAAAAATGTTTCCAGTATTAACCCGTTCGAGCCAATATTCTGTAGACCATATCTATTTTAGAACAATTTCTGAATGGGTTTTAGCCTGTTATAGCGGTCGAGCCCACAAAGGACACAAACATTGCAAACGTGCGGTAAAGTGGTGAGAACCAATTTGCTCACCTGCAGAAGTGGGTCCCTAATGAATACCTGTCTGTGCATTTAGTCGGATACTTTATTATAGTGCCGTTTTATATATACCAGAGAGAAATACCATTAGCTGACTAGCACGAGAATTTAAAAGGATGTCTGGATAGAACAACCATCATACGAGCTTTTTTTTAAATATCAGTTGGTATATAGAGCACCAGTCTAGCAATCCGAATGTCTCTGGTTCGAATCCCGGAAAAGGCCGAGTTTTCTTCGCTCATTTTCATTTATATTATAGATTTATTTTTTATTTTTATTTCGTAAACGTGAACAGTAGCCTAGCTATATACAAGCGCACATACGCTTGATACCCATGAGAGACAATCAATGGTTAACTGGTGTTTAAACATGAATAGAAAATACATGTATTCAAAAAATCGTTTGTAAATCATTCTAATAATTACTTAGCAGAAGTGGATGATTTTGCAAAATGATATTGTTAATAATTATACATTAAAATAGTAATCTTTCTAATATTGTTTTACGTGTTTTACATGATCATGGAGAAATGTGAAAAATCAAAACCCATTTCATTATCATGTTACCATAAGCTAAACAATGAGGTACAAGAGAAGTGGGAAAGCTCCTAAATGATTTTGGTTGAAATTGTACAAAGTTTAATAATGAATCACTTTAAAAACGAATCCGTCTTTTTTCCTTCCACCCTTTCCCCTTTCTCCTCATTTCATTACATTTCAGCTGGATTCGTAAAAAGAAACAGAGTTTAAAAAAAGAGAGAAAACTCTTTTGGGTTATAAGAAAAGGCGTCCCGACGGGAGACTTACCTAAGACAAAATGTCAATTACGAAACCGGCGCCGGTGCGGTGGTCGAGTATGAAGATGACCTACTGTAAGAAGAAGGGGTGCACGCACGGGGTTTTGATGGGGGGGGGGGGGGTATTCATGGCCCCCATTGGGTAGCTATAAGGGAGGCAGGATGAGACAGTGGCTTCCATTTGGCATTTCCAGCCCTCTCCTTGATCATAAATATCATACACTCAAGAATAGCTTGAATCATAGCTGCACCCTCCCCACTCCAATAGCCCCCGTGGACTTATTTGGTTTTGTTGTGTCTTTGACAAGTGTGTGCTCATGCAATTCTTTCAGTAAGTGTTCCTCTATAATATACCTCGCCAAAAAAATAAGCTCCCTCTAAACAAAAACGTAACTATCCCTTTAAGCAGCTAACCCAATAGGATATAGCCTAAGGACAGCCTTTGGGAAATGCCAGACTTTTAGGGCTACCCAGATTTGATTAAAAATGACCAGGTGAAGGAGGACGGGAATGCTTCGCCAATAATACTAGAGATAAAGACGCGTTCATCTGAAAACCAACATTTTCTTAGGGATTCGAGATAGAGTAACTAGTCTCTATAGGTTATTTCGAATGTATATTTTTTTAAGCCTATAAGCCCGCAAGTAACAATAAAAACAAGATTATAACACATTTACAAGATGTATACATTTTTGGTAAAGTTTATAATGTACATAATACATTAAATATATAATTTTCAGATTCATTTTTATTTCTACATGTTTCCGTTTATATTTTTGTATAATGACTGTTGTGTTTATAGTAAAACTATTTAGCTGGTAAAATGTCAAAAGGATTTGAAATAATCCATATTTGAGTGACCTAAGGGTTTGAGTGCTTTTATGTAAAGGAATCTGGTATAGTTTCCCAATCTATTTAGATTAAATTGAGCTTAACAAGCAAAAATGGTCAGAAATGAGCTGACCGCTATATCAAAATCTATCGAAAATAATCAAATTTGTTTGATTAAATTAAAGCTGTACGAGCGCAGAAACGTGACCTAATTTCAAAGCGGGTAGGGGAATGTATTGATTGTTCGCTTCATTTCAATAATACTCGTTTTTATCATTACCATACACAGGCAGTATTGATATAGCGCTTGCCTACTTTAATTTATATTTATTGCCGATCAGTCGAACCATATTTTTCCCTTTTCAGAAATCACATATGATCTATTTATGTAATGATCTTCCATTTATAAACGTATACGCGTAGCATTTACAAGCCTGACAATATTTTATGAATCGCTTTTCAAAATGTCATTCTATACACGCTGTCATTACATACTCACTCTCGATGAAATGAGACATTCATGGGAAAGTTGTTTCGAACAATTTATTAATTCCTGCCTGGCCTTCGTGATTTAATAATATCATCATCGCGTTCCACGTATACGGAACATTCGATGACTGAATGTGAAATAAATTGATGATGCACTTTCGATATTTTGATAGGGATCGGAAACGTCATAACCAATTTAACTTCCGGTCGTTTTGGCAGATGAGATTTAAATCGCGTTTTCGATCGTACTTTGTTTATTCGGGAGTGAGCGAACCAGACCGTTCTCACTCTCACTCCCTCTCCATCTCACTACTGCACTCTCTTAATAATCCTCCTCCACCCCTCCCCTCTCTCTTCTTTAGTCCCCATCTCTCTCTTCTTCAGCCCCCTCCCCTCTCTCTCCTTTAGTCCCTTCTTTCCCTATCTCTCGTGTTGTGTCCTTCTCTCCCCCCCCCCCTCCCTCTGTTGGTGTCTCTCCCTTCCCCTTCCTCCTCCTTCCCTTCCCTTCTCGCCCTCCCCCTCTCTCTCTCTCTCTCTCTCTCCCCATCTCACCCATATAAAGCCCAAATGCTGCCTGCATATTTAGCCATTTTGTTTACCTACCACAGAGTACTGTTCATATCATTCTTGTGCAACGTGGGCAATTTGCTCAGTGCACGATTTAAGCATGTTTAAGTAAGCAGTATACGCAAGGTAATTCTCATTTTGTTGCATCTTAAAACGCAAGTCAAACACATACACATACAAACAACAAACAAACACACAAACACATACATACGAATATACAAACAAACAAACAAGCGAACAAACAAAGAAACATACAAACAAACAAACTAACAAAAAACGGTCAACAAATCCGCGTTAAAACGCTTTAATTGTGTTCTAAGATTATGAGTGGAAAACCAACGTCCGTAATTCATGAGTCCGCTAAATCGATAGAAAATGTCGATGTCATTATTTTGTAGGCTAATTGATGCATATTGGTTTTTCTTGCACGTAAGTGCTTGCTTCAATCTAACGGGCTGAATAATGCAAGAGAGGCCGTGGCGGACGGGGCGGGGGGGGGGGGGGGGGGGTCCCAACAGGAGGGGCAGCTTCCCATCTCCCATCCCCCTGTATCGCAACGGTGGTGGGGTATAAAGGGGAGGAGTCTACACAGTAAAACAAAATTAAACAACTTTTTAAACAATCAAAAACGCTGTTTAAGCCGGTCCCTCTAACAACGTTGTTTAAAATTTTGAACAACCAAAATGTTGTTAGAGGGACCGGCTTTAAAAAGCCAAAAATGCTGTTTAAGCCGGTCCCTCTAACAACATTGTTTAGAATTTTGAACAACCAACATCTTGGTTGTTCAAAATGTTAAACAACGTTGTTAGAGGGACCGGCTTAAACAGCGTTTTTGGTTGTTTAAAAAGTTGTTTAATTTTTTTTTTACTGTGTATGCGTGATGCTTTTGGCTTTCGTGCCGACGAGAGATTTAGTCGGCTGTAATGGGATAATCGGAAGATGTTGTCGTTATATAGAAAAAAATCATTACAAATTACAATTTAATGAATAATTTAAAACAAATCTTTGAACATTTATAATATAGGTAGTTTAAATTATTAAAAGAAATCTGTTACATCTTTTTAACATTTGCAATGATGAATATAGCCATGAATCGCAACCAAATTGTTTCGAAATCGCTGTGTTACATCCGGTTTTTGTTTTTTTGTTTCAGAACTAGCTTGTTACAAAATAAAAACCCATTTTAATCAACCTTTTTAATGTTATGATCATCTCGAACGTGTTTCTTATCCCTTGATAGTTACTGTATGTCCAGACTATACATGTATAAATTACATAATTGAAGACATAAATCGCATTTTGTAATTGTGTTACATCTTTACCCGTCTATAGCTTGTTTAACGGTGCATTAACATATCAACACACATGCCACACACACACACTCATATATACACTCACAAATGCTAATACGATCACACACAAACGCACAAATTAAAGTCTCAATATACATAAACACACTCACATACATACACGCACGTGCGTTACTATTTTGTCGGGAATCGGGATAATAATAATAAACGTCACATTTATAAAGGTTTTTCTCTCTAAATTCCCCGGCGATTCGGTCCCATGTCCGTCGATTAGCCTGCTTCTTCTGATTCTTCGCCCGAAACATAAGCCTCAGCCCTGAGTGAGATTTGATCATCGCGAGTATCAGTCTTAGCTCAGCTTTTTATTAACCCGATAAAGTTGACCGAAAGCAACCAAGGGAGTCACTCGTCCTTTTTTTAAACCTGTATTTCTCTTTCAACTTCTTTTCTCTTTTCGATTTCGGTCATCATTTTGACACGTTGGGAACGTTAAATTCCTCTCGTTAACTCTTGTGGTTGGACAAACAAATTGTTTTCCATTTGTGATTCATGCTTATCTGAATCCTGGCTATTTTCAGGGAGGGATTCGTGCAAAACTAACAATGCCATTGATTTCGTTTCTTGTTATATACTTTCCCTTTTTTCACGACCCTCGCGTTGCGTGTTGTTGTTTAGCGAAGCCTTCCTCTCATCATCACGCCCGATTCATCATGCTCCTCGATCACCCCGTCATTTCACGTTATATCACTACTATCATCAATTCCCCACGGGCCACGAAAACCTTTCTTTTCCATTCCTCATTGGGTTGAATTTGTTGGCATCTAATCTTCTTATTGTTTTTTTTTTCATGTGACATAGTCAGTGTTATCTCATAAATAACAGAAAAGAAAATACAACAATTTGTACAAAAACACACAAAATTACGAACTTAAAAATAATACGACGATACGAATGGTTGTGCAAGAGGTGTATGATCCACACGTTGTCCCGAATAATGACCCGAAATGCCAAAAATCTTGATAAAATTCAATCTCACATATTTATGTAGTTTATTTGTAATATATTTCAAGAAATTATATTTCAAGAAATTACATTCAAAACGACTATTGGAACGCAATTTGGATTAATGTAAAATAAGCGATATTTGGAGGGTCGTCAGAATATATAGCCGGCAAACCGCTTTGCCGCAAATATAACAAAAAGGGCAAACAAATGTCAAGCTGCTATAGCTCCATAAAATGGGTACTGAACGTCACAACACTTTAATTGAAGAATTACTGCAGCGTGTTTTATTGTTAAATGAAAGACAAGAAATAAAGAGTCAACAATTTCATGACATTTGGTGACATTATTTTAGGATTATTTCTCCCGACTGCACATTCACGGAAAAGCAATCAACAGATGTGTGCAATTACACCTTATCCCGACTCAAATCAAAACCTAACCCAACGCCCACGAAGATACACACAGCAGAGAGGTGATTTTAAATGTGACTTGTCATGTTGTTAGCTAATCGGTACATGATTGTATTTTGCTAGGAAATCGAGCATTTTATAGAAATGTAATAATGTGCAAATCCGGTAAAACGCTTTTCAACTATATCCTGGCCAAAGGCATATTCGTAAATACACACATTCATGTTACTTGTTATTCTTCAATAGTTCACCATAATGTGTTACGAAATATAAATATGATTCATTGATAGTTGAATTGCATCCGTGACTTGATGCAAATATGATACTGATAGATACACTTCTCACATGACTTGTATATAGTATCGAAGCTTTATGTTTGCTTGGTGTGCACCAATCTGTTCTTTGTTTCATCAGGTCTACAACATGATGAGTGAAACTTCATTTCCCCCAACTCAACAAACTTGATCCGCCAACCCTAATCCCAACCGCCACTCTAATCCCAACCCCTAATCCAATTTCCTAATCCTAATCTTAGTCATAAGCCTGTTAGTTCTGATACTGCTTTACATGTATATTATACTATAAAAATGAGAGTAAACCGATGGGTGTAGACCACGGTAGCGGGTTACAATATCGACAAAGTTCAGACGGTGACGTCTGAGCCGAGAAATATCTGAAATAATCTGTCTATATTCCACATTCAGTCAAAATTTGAGCGTACATCACTGAAGCCGTGCATACCGTGATGAAATGATGTAGAGATAGGGAGGGACAGACCACTCTATCAAAAATTGTCATCTCGCTTTCACCTGGTACGTATACAGCTAAAGGGGCGTAGGGAACAATCGCCCCTCCCCCACTACACACACACACCCCCAAAGAAACACATGGATACAAACCTATACACAAACATATTGTATACACGCACACACGCACACGGACATGCGCGCACACAGAAACAAACACGCACATACACACACAAACAAACGAACACATACAAGTTTACAAGACGGACCCTCGGAGAACAGTGATTGTGCATTTATTTGTATTCGTCCGCGAATTCATTATGAAATAAAGTACTCATTGTTTGACATTTATTTTAACCTCAAAAGATTTGTCAATTCTTGAGAAAGAAAAAATAAAAGAAAGAAACCCACCCCTGGTTCTCGACCTCCTCCAAATCCTTAATATACCCTGTCTGCGCCAATAGTTGTGGAGATTGGTCGATGTGCAACATGAAAGATGCGAGGAGGAGATTGCACCGAACCTGCCGGACGTGAAAAGACGGGATATAATCAGTGGTATAGTGACGGGAAGGGGCTCATGGATCCGAGCCCCCCCCCCCCCCCCCAACCCCCATCCCTTCCAGGCCCGTTTCCCCAACAAACCCCAACAACAATCAGTTATGTTGAACGAATACAGGAAATCTTGACTCTTGTATCTTGAATAAACGGTTGATGTAAATCGGAGTGTTTAGTGAAGGGCAAATTTATGGAAGCTACAGACACGATGCGTTTAAACGGGTGCGCTTCGTTATTCCGAAGGTTCGTTATTCCGAAGGTTCTTTATTCCGAAGGTTCGTTAATCCGAACACGCAAATTTCGTATACCTGAGGGTTCGTTAATCCTAAAATGAAATAGGGTTCGTTAATCCGAACATTTGTGCATTATTCCGAAGGTTCGTTATTCCGAAGGTTCGTTATTCCGAGGGTTCGTTATTCCGAAGGTTCGCTATTCCTAAAATGAAATCAGGTTCGTTATGCCGAAGGTTCGTTAGTCCGAAAATAAAATCGGGTTCGTTATTCCGAAGGTTCGTTATTCTGAAGGTCCGTTATTCCGAGGGTTCGTTATTCCGAAGGTTCGCTATTCCTAAAATGAAATCAGGTTCGTTATGCCGAAGGTTCGTTAGTCCGAAAATAAAATCGGGTTCGTTATTCCGAAGGTTCGTTATTCTGAAGGTCCGTTATTCCGAGGGTTCGTTATTCCGAAGGTTCGCTATTCCTAAAATGAAATCGGGTTCGTTAATCCGAAAATTAATTTGGGTTTGTTATAATGCTATAATTTCATATAAAGAGATAAAATAAACTTAAATGTTTGATTGGTCTGGCCAAGGGAGGGAAAGGGGGAGGGGTATGCTTAAATTAATGCAGGCTGTAAATTAAATAAACAAAACACAAATTATAGTATTATAACAAACCCGATTTAGTTTTCGTATTAACGAACCCTATTTTATTTTCGGACTAATGAACCTTCGGAATAACGAACATTCGGAATAACGAACCCGATTTTTGTTTCGGATAAACGAACCTTCGGAATAACGAACCCCATTTCATTTTAGGAATAGCGAACCTTCGGAATAACGAACCCTCGGAATAACGAACCTGCGGAATAACGAACCTTCGGAATAACGAACCTTCGGAATAACGAACCTTCGGAATAACTGAACCTTCGGAATAACGAACCTTCGGAATAACGGACTGTAACCGTTTAAACTAGCACGAGAGAATAAAATATTTACCAAAAAAATATGTATTTGAAAGCTATCGGAATTACATATCTGTCTTTTCCAGTTGATTTGCACACAAATTATATCCTGTATAAATTATTCACGACGAGTAAATGCATCTATTTATTACCCGCATCGTTTCTTGGAAAAACTCGATCGATCTATGTCATCCAAACTGATAAATTTGCCATTAGTGAATAAAAACATTTTATGCGGTTAACATTGTGATTCCCTTAGGCTTAATGTTGATATTACTCATGTTTAAGTTCCCGAGCGAGTGGTTAATACATCATACTGATGTCCAGTAGTGAAGCCATGCATAAATAAAAGGTAACATCTTTATGGACTACTACATGTAGTCCATTCCATCAACAAGTTAAAGTCATACCTGTAAAGTGTCCAAATCCACGAAAATTACTTGGAGCTTCCTCGTTTCTCTTCTACCGTGTTGTTTAGCTTATGGTAAAAGAAGAATACAATAGGGTTTGATTTTTTCAAATGTCCCTTTAGTAAGAAGATAATTATCATTTAAATCTTTTATTTCAATCACGTTGATTAACGCTTTTGATAAAAAGTACAATTGTCCTAGCTGAGAACGTCCGCATGCAGCACCCGTGAGAACATTCCGGAGATTGAACTTTGAGCCGAGCGAGTGCAAATTCCATGAATTCTGTACTACGTGTGTAAACATACACGGGTGCGAATATCTCAAACGGATCATTCATTACTGCGACAAATGTATGGCAGACCATCAGTATTCGGTGATAAAATATGAACTCAATATTCGTTTTTTTCACTAGGTAAACAGTGTTCGTTTTCTTTCAAACTTTCACAAATCTTTCAATTGTATTTTACAATGATATTGATATAGGATTGAAGTCTCAAATGTAATTTTGTGCAATATCTGACACTTTACAGGTATCACTTTAACAAAATACGTTTCCAGAAAAAAAAGATATATTTGGAAATCGCATCACCATTATAAAACATGCGTTCATGGGTCTGCATGCACGAAGACTACCTTTGGCCAGAGCGAACAAATCGTCCGGGATTCTATTGTCTCCAAACGTACGCGTGAATAGAATTACGGAACCATGAAATAATAATGGTTCCGTAAGTGGTGGTAATTAATTGCATTGTTTATGAATTACACAACCCTTTGCAACATTTTGGGTATCTATTTGATATCACAAAACGGTACCAAAACATATACTTAGGTGTTGTTCTTTGCCTGGCGGTACCCTTTAACAACGTACCGGCATGCAGTAGACTGCGATGTCGAACCTATCACGCTTATGTGCTCGTGTGTTTGTTTGCGTATTTGTGTGAGTGTGTGTGTGAATGTTTTGATAATTGGGTGCTGATATATATATTTTAATTTAACATCAGAAAATCTAGAAGGCTACAATAATAGTAATAAAGCCTCAGTCGCTACCAGAACTGTCATTATCTGCTCCTCAGTGACCAAGAAAGTGCACAATTAACATTCCTATGCATATTGCGTCCTCCGCTTGCAGTCTATAAATGACTGATTGTTTACTATTAATGGCCCGGTCAGATATCAACGGATATCGGAAACGTATGCCCAACGAATAGACAATTTGCGAAATTAAATTATCCGGTGATGAAAGTCGTCTCCATTGCTTCATGTACAAAACATAGAACAACGTACATCACCGGGCAAGGAACGGACAAGAAACGTATAGAACGGATGGAAAATTAAGCTCTCCGTTTGACATCCGTTTGCGCAATCCGTTGATATGTGACCGGGCTATAAACCAACGGAATGCACAGATGTGTAAACACCTGGCGTTGTTTCCCGTATATCCCACATCAACCGTAATTTGCCATGTAGCCTATTCAGCCCTACACCAGTGATTAATTACAGTGATGAGGTATAATTGTTACATTTTGAAATATAAAGCTCAAATCTATAACGATCTCATAAATAAACTACGGTCGGAATTACTTGCCTCGTCTTGCCATTCGGATGACCATACTTAAAAGGATCTACTAACTTTGTTGACATGTGCAAATACTGATGTAGAGACAGTAGAGTAATTGACAAAATGTGTAAATCTAGCGTTAGAAGAATCTAGCGTAGATATGAACACATTAAAAAAAAAGATTTGTTATTAAAAAAGGGGCAACATTCGGGCAAAGGGCACCTCAGATTAATATTTTTTAAACCATGTCATTTTGGAGAAAAGAATGTCACGGTCGGACGGAATCATGTCACATTCGGTCAAAGTCTTGTGATGTTCGCGGGCACACTCTTCATGTCATCGGGTGAAATCATTTCATCTGCGCAAGCTCATGTCATTTTTGCACAAACTCATGTCATATTCAGGCAAAATCAAGTCTTCATGGTCATGCATGTTCCGGCAAAGTATGCCCTATTCGGGCAAAATCATATAATTGTTGCGGAAGCTATGTGGTATAGACGTTTTTTGTTTGTTTTGGTAACCATGCTTGTTAGATAAAAACGAGACGGATACAATTCGCACCCATTACCCCCCCCCCCCTCCCCCTCCCCCTCCCCTCCCCCCTTCTTTCCAGGCGAAAAAATGCCAAATGTTTCCATGCGCTCATCAGATGTACATTGCTGCGATGTATACAACTCCCTGAAGGCACGATGAGTGTTTGACACTCGCGATGCGAGAACTGACCACGATTTCGTGTGACGCTGCAATATTCATGGGTTATCATAATTTTGGTCTGGAAGCTCAATGGTAACGACCTTTCGTCTTGTTTTCTTTTCAGATAAATATAGGACGGATGAAATTCGGGAAAACCCCCATCCCCCCTCTTTTCTAAGCAAAACGTTTTCCGTATGTCCATGTACATTGCTTCGATCTACAACTCCTTTAGACGCATGGGCGTTATTATACGGGCATATTTTGTTTGCAGGGGCTGAGGTGATTTGACCGAATATTTTGTTTCTCCCGTTTTTCACCTAACAAGCAAAGGAAAAACAAGTCTTCACAACTTTGATGCCCCAAAATGATGATTGTGATGGTTTAGTCCGATAATTAAACGATGTTGACCAAATATGACACGGTTTTTGCCAGAATGTGACGTGAGTTCGCCCGAAAGTGACATTATTTTGCTCGAATTTGAAATGAGTTTGCCCGAATATGACATTATTTTTCATGGATATAGTTTTGCCCAAATTTCAGGTGATTTATGTCCGACTATTGCCGTTTTTTTTGTTTAAGTGGGGGGCTTCACCTCCCCCCTCCCCCACCCCGCCTCGTACGCCTATATATACCCAGGCTCAAGGTGCTTGAGCGTTTGACACTCGCGGTGTGAGAACTCACAATTTCAAGGTGCTAGCTCCTATATAGCCACATGATCTGATGTGACGGTGCAATATTCATGGTGCTGAACCTGTAAACTTTATGAGGCGTGCGAGGAAATCCCTGGAGAAAATGCGCAAGCTAGCCGACCCATGTTTTTGATACACTGACCTAATGTTTCATGTATGTGTCTGTACATTCTGTATGTACATTTCACATTTTCCCAACACACTGCATCCGTTTTCTGATTTATATTAGATACGTCCGGATCCGGAGTGATGGAAGGAGAGATTGTTTACAGAATAAAGAAATTATCTCTTCAACCAAATACACGAAATAAAGCACCGATTTTAATAATGTATTATGCTTTAACCTTAATAAGGGCGGGGGGGGGGGGCCATAATGCCCCCCCCCCCCCCCCCTCCGCAATTTTTTGTATTGCTCCAAAACGCTGTAAGATGACGCGCCGCTGCTTGGTGACTTTTTTCTTTTGGGTCTTGCGCATATTTTAAAACAAAAATTTTGAAAATCGGACCTACCGTTACGAAGTCACGTGACCTTTTGTCTATGCATGTCAGCCCGAAAATCGCTCAATTTCGTGATTTGTGTACAAAACATATGGAAATATCAGTTTTTGTAAAAGGAAGTATATCATTGGTTATTTGGTCTTGTTTACATTTTATATGTTTGTTTTGGGGTTCAAAATAGATGAATTATAGTTAGAAATAAAATAAACAACAAAAACAATAAAATACATAAGTTAAAAAAACAAAGAAATACATAAGAAATTCTAAAAACAATAGAAAACATAAGGAAGAACCTGGCTCTTCCAAAAAAATTTGTCGCATTATTATTCCAAATGCTCTAAAGAATATATGTAGTGAAAACCAATGTTTAATTATGAAGAATATATGATTTATGGGTAAAAATATGAATTTTATGACCTTATTTGCATAAATTACCATAAATAATCCCATTTGCAGGCATCATCAAGTTCAGTATAAAAAAAAAAACATTCCACGAAGCACAGGGCTACTACTTTATCCAGTTGGTGAAGTTAGATAGTGTGTTATGATAAAAGGATTCAAAATATCGGGCCTTTATTTCCTTCGTTTTCTGGATCTTACAACGTTTCTTTTACAACACAAGTCTTATTAAGTTACCTTTAGTTGTTTTTAAACATTATTCGGTTCGTGAAAATTATGTACCAACATTTGTTAAAAATCCAGAAAGGGTGAGCGGTTACTAGACTAATTAATGTAAGGAATTTAGAATAAGTTCTTAGTGGTGCGAACACTCAAGTATCTTTTATATTATTTATCTACCTTTTAAATTTGCTTTCTAAAGGCAAAACCAACCGCGAAATGGTACAATGGTACTTGATATATCACCGAAGATTGATTTTAAATCTTTAAAGAGTCCATTAAACTCACAAGCTGTTACGAATTAACACACCGTATAATGTATGTAAATGGACGGCGAGATTGTCGGTGATTGATTTATAAGTCCCCCTTTCCACAACCATAATCCATCCTCAAAGCGTGATCGGGAGGTTGTAGATAGTACCGTAATTTATTATCATTATCAAGAATCAAACAACATGCCACTTTTGCATTGTATTATTGTTTTGCAGTTATTGCAAAGCGCTTTCGAGATCATTTATATGCTTGTAAGCGCTTTATGAGCAACACTCTATTATCATTATTATTTTCCATTCTTTTTCATTTCACTTTATGTATATTTCTCAAAGAAAATGAAACATTCACGCAATAACTTTTGTCGATGGACTTTATAATATGAACACCGAAGGGCGAAAAAGATCACCAGTACTAATGAACGGGAAAAAAGGAAGGAAACTAAAAATATATCCATTATTTCCCTCTCTCACAAGAAACACGACTCTGGCTGAGTCCACATAACATTGAAAAGAAGTAATACCAACTCGTCGTTGCCTCAAGTTTCAAATTAGAAAGCGATTGTGTCAGACAAGTCTAGCTTCTTTACTCTCTTCCCATGTCGAGCGCATACTACTCTATCCTATATCTATCCATCTTTATCCATCAATCTCTCATGTATCCATATCCGAAACATGTATCTTATTTCTCCCTGACTAAGGATTTCTTGTAATAGCGTACGACCATCGACATACCTCGTAAATTGTATTTGTTCAATTTCTTTGTTGTTGTGGTTGTTGTTGAGTTTTCCTTCCACAAACCATCCGTGTGGACAGTGGCATGGCCAGAATTTTTGTGATGGGGCTCCTGTGAGCGCGCAAGTGCGAGCCCCTTTTTGGCGGGGTTTTAGGGCTCACTGGCGAGGGACCAGCCAGGGGGCGGAGCCCCAGGAAGCGTTTGGGTTCTAGCTATTCAACACCACAAATCAACTCTACCGGCTCTACAAAAATAAATACAAGGGCTTAGGGGGGGAGGCTCGGTCCCAGGAGCCCCCCCCCCCCCCCCCTCGCTACGCCAGTGCATGTCGATCTCTTCTCAGTTGTTTTCTGCGATGTCACTGACCGAGGACAATAAGAAGTGGGCTGGCTGAATAGAGGAGGCGTAGGAAATGGGTTCGTTAATATTCTTAGAACTGAGACAGCGATTAACATCGAGCATGAATGTAGCACGTACCTGCGACCGAAATGGCGCGGGGCGGAAATCGACAGGCGGAGGTGAACGACTTTTATATATGCCGCGAACCGATTCCGACGGTCTTCTTACATATCTTAACTAATGCCACTCTAGGTATTGCAATATCCATATTTATTTTGTGCATGGTACACCAGCTTCTCGTAAACGGTTGTTTATAATGGTAAAGGGGTGCAGGTGTCTTTAAGCCAATATATTTGTGACAACAGCAAAGAGCCTTGAGGTTATCATTGTGAATATCCGGTCTGGATACAAATTTGAACTAATTATTTCGTCACCATACGATTTTATTTACTGTATTTGTTGTCCTCCCTACTTTCTTCATATTCATCTTCTTTATCATTCTTCTTCTTCTTCTTCTTCTTCTTGACTTCCTCCAGTCTAGAGAACTGGACACCAGTGAGGAGTTGTTGTTGTCTACTGACAGTTTACTGATGGTCTTTACCAAGTGATCGGAAATTGACATCTGACGTGATTCCCAATAATAATGGTACAACGGGAAGAGTTTCTCTATTAACCCAAAACGTGCCAGTAGAGCCCATTCCCAGTGCCACATTAATTGGAAGGCCACAGCTAAAATAATGGCTGTTGTAAGTTTTGGGAGATTTGAAAGGAATCTATTGAAAATCACATGCCCCACACCTGAAGATTAGGGTGTGCACTGAACAATAGAGCCAATTATGTATAAAATGCCACTGCACAATACAATGGGCATGGTCAAGACTATACTCAATTACCATTGCGTGGAATCCAAGAAGTAGCTGTAATGCAAACACTTGGCACGTTAAGAGTTAAACATCCACCGCGAGCGTCTTCCACTGCTTGTTCATCATTGTTGATTTGAGGAGAAATACGTTTATCTTTCTCGCCAGGAAAACAACTCTGCATGTCTGTGCAGTTACCCTGCCTGCATGGATGAAATCAACCATGTTAACGGGAAAAAGAAGCAGATAAGAAGAAGATACCACAAAACAGTACTTCGATTACTTTATTTTCTTATCGTTTAAAGTGATCCATTAACTTTGTTCAATTTTAACCAAAATCACCTGGAGCTTTCCCGCTTCTTTTGTACGTTGTTATCTGATAATCTGGCTTATGGTAACTGGTTTTGATGTTTTAAATGTCTCCATAATCATGGAAATATTTCAGATTAAATTTATGAGCGTCTTTAGACGGTTTCCGACCGTAGTCAAGATTATCTGAATTCGGATACTCAATCGTCCATAGTATCCGAATTCGGATACTTAATCGTCCATAGTATCCGAATTCGTATACTTCAAGCGAACGATCGGGATCAAATCAGACATTGATTTTCTCTGTTTTTACTCGGTAAACTTTATTCTTTTTCTATTAAATGCTCATATATCATTCTCAAGAATCTTACAATGAAATTGGTATATGATTGAAGTTTCAAACATTACTTTTGGGGAAAAACATAAAGTTTAATGGATCACTTTAACCTAAAGAAGGTAGTTTATCAATATATTCCACTCTCTCGGTCACGTCTGTCTCAAAAATGTATCGCACATGGCCCTTTACAACATTTAATTAACGATATATATACAGTATAGGTGTTAGTAAGAATACAATATGGCTGGGGAAATCCGAAAGTGTCGAATGATAATCCAGGGATATTCCTACATCTTGTGTGGAGGCTTAATATCTGAAATGTTAGAGAGGTGATGAAGAGAAGGAGGGCAGAGAGAGAGGGGGTATCTAGATATATTGGACATGATGATAGAGAAAAGAAGATGAGAGGGGGGAAGAGAACGAGGGGAGAAGAGGTATGGTATGTAGAGAGAGATGAGACAATAGAGAAAGAATAAGAGAGCGAGAGATGAGGGACGGGGTAAAAAGTAAACAATTAAGAAGGGAAGACAATAGAGAAAGGATTGACTGAGAAAGAGTCAGTTATAGGGGTCCAGAAATACATGCTACGAAGAAGTTGAACACAATAGGGGGAAGATCGGGGGAGTGTATTACAAAAAGGAGGGATATAATATAAAGAGAAACAGAAAAATGCTCTAGAGAACAGAGATTATGAGAGGAAGGAGCACATTGTATAATAACGGTAAGGCAAACGACGTAAATAAACGTAAATGTAGATAAAAATAAGAAAGAGAGATATTCCGCAATTGATTTGCGTTGATGACGACGGTTCAGACTTCTTAAAGGGCATCAAGCGTGGGGATGCTACACAGCGAGACGCCATTTTGAACTAGGCTAGTTTGCGCGCTCTGCATTATACTGAGCTAACGTGCATTACGCACCGTGCAAAACGCATACGCAAGATGGCGCCGCGCATTTGATTTGACGAATCTGAACTACCTTTAAAATGTAGATACATCTCCTCGCCGCGCCGCCCGCCCCCCCCCCCCCCCCCCCTCTTTCACTCTCTCGCCCTCTCTCTCTCTACATCACTCCTTGTCCTTGTCTTACCTCCTACTATCGTTGTTCTTTACCTAGAGCAGCAATTTTTCTACGTTTATTTAGTTTTTGAATGCCAAGTGGAAAATCAATAATGAATGCTCGTTCGAATACATCTTGCGGTGTCTTGACATTGGTTTGTTTAAAGGTACTAGTAAGGATTCGCGAATCAGATACGCGGTGCCTTACGCACGGTGCGAAATTCACTCTTGTTGAGTGCAATGTGTATAGTGTGCACAAACTAGCCTAGTTAGGATGTTCGGGCAGGTTCTATAATACGAGACCCCACGTATCGACTCACTACATGTAAGAGTTATTGGTGCTTCCTTTCACAGAATGCGTACAGTAAAGGCTAAATATATCTGCCATTGACCCTGTAACCTTCTTTGTTTTGCCTAATAGGTATTCCAAATTTGTGCACCGTTTTTTGTAATACTTTTGTCCAGAGGCATTTCCCTTGGTAAGTGGTAACGTGTTAACGATTAGCGAAGATTTGTGCTTTCCGGGAACCAACCATGATAATGAAGATTACTCACATGTAGTTAGGGAACGAAAAACACACGTCGGAAGATGACGTAACTATATACTGCAGTACTTGACTTTATCGTCGAAATCATTATTCATTCCGGAAAACGTTCCACTTTCATAATCTCAAATTCCAACTAACGGAGAATACTCGTCGTTTGCAGGCAGACTCGACAGCTGCGCACGGTACGGTGCGCGAAGGCACACCGGCCATCTGATCATCCCCCATGCCCTCGCCCACCCCTTCCCCAATTCACCGTTAAAGGGACTTAGTAGCATTGTCCAAATCCTCAAAATCCAATTGGAATTCTAGCGGTTCCCTCATACCTTGTTATATTCTTATTAACAAAAAAAGGGACAGGTTACAGTTTTCCAAATTTCACTTTCGTTAAAAAGATATTTACGATTGAAGTGTTCAGATGTCAAATTATCCAATGGATCGTCAGAACCGTGTACAAAGTGAGTGCAATGAGTTAGTGAATATCACTGTGCATTTTTGCTCATTACTCGGCCATATAACGTCCATTTAACTTGAAATTTTCACACAACACCCAGTGGACATATCAGATAATAACAATATACATTGCATCAACCACTCATCACTTTTTGCACATGTCAACAAAGTTACTAGATCCCTTTAATCCTCAAATACCACGCATACAACCAAATCGGTGGTAATCGGCGTCTATCAATAGAATGCCCCATACAGTATTTACTTGCAGATCTGACACATATTCCCTTTTCCCGCCCTCTACAGTATTATTTATAATATATACCACCCGCTTAAAGTGATCCAGGTAAAGTGTCTAACTCCACGAAAAATAATTGGAGCTTCCTCGTTTCTCTTCTGCCGTGTTGTTTAGCTTATGGTAAGAGAAGAATAAAATAGGGTTAGATTTTTTCAAATGTCCCTTTAGTATGAAGATAATTATCATTGAAAATCATTATTTCTAAAGCGTTAATCAACGCTTTTCAAAAAAAGTACACTCGTTTCAGCTGATTACGTCCGAGCGTGGGAAACATTCCCGACCTAGAGAACTTTGATCCAACACGTGCGCGAATTCCAGGAATTTTGTATACCGCATATGTAAACATACACGGGTGCGGATATATCGTCATAGGCTGCCAGTTATAACTGTTGCAATTCTACGACAAGCCATCAGTATTCGGTGATAAAATATGAACTCAATATTCGTTTTTTTCACTAGGTAAACAGTGTTCGTGTTCCTTCAAACTTTCACAAATCTTTCAATTGTATTTTACAATGATATTGATATAGGATTGAAGTCTCAAATGTCATTTTGTGCAATATCTGACACTTTACCTGGATCGCTTTAAGGGAATACATACTGAAACATGTGACAGAAAGACCTATAATACATCATTTTTTTATTTGACAGAATGATAAACGACTGACTAAGGAGGCTTCAGATTGCAGCAGCAATTGTTTGAAATTATTATTCGGGATAATTTTGAATCATGATATTGTACCAGGTACGGCTAATTTCTTTAGACATTAGAGAAATACTGTACAAGAAACTATGAACAAATTGCCTGTGTGATACACGTACATGAAAGCCAGTTAGTGGCATAGCAGAATCTTCTTCAAAGTCTGAATTATTGTAATAGCAAGCAACAAAATAACATTATTTGATTGCGCGAACGTGGAAATTCAATCCTTTTTTTAGATACTCCATGCATATCGTAAAGCTGAAATGATTTATAGCAAATGTTCAATTCTTATATTGGTATATTACTATTTCTAGTCCAAATTATAGCATTCCCACAAGATCCCAAACATGTCCAACCAATTGTTATAATTATATAGGCTAGCAAAATAAGAACATCAAGTAATTTTCTCAATCATCATGATTCATGATCATTCGTGTGACTTGTTTTCTTCAAACTCCCTCTCGCTTCTCCGTCTTGCTGCAGATATATATAGGTCTCCATTCTTTTAATCCACTGAATGACCAACATACAGTCTGTATTATACTATTTGTATTATTCGGTACATAAACTTGGATCACTTGGGGTTTTAAGAGTTAAATAAAATGTTAATGTCATCAAATTGCTGTAAGAAGTACATTGAATATCAGACATGGAAGGTCGACAGTTGACGTCACGTGCATTGACTGATCTAGTTTTTTGGGGAATGGTAACGTTCATAGTGATTATTCTACATTGAAAAGAAAAAAATCCTTAAATTCGGTGGTTGAGAAAGAGAAGGGTGCTAGGTCACTTTTTGTTTACATTTGAGATAGTCAAGTTTAAAGTTTAAAAGCCGTGTAGGAACCGAATATACAGCTCTATTTTATATTAATTTGATGAATATTCCCCAAATTAGACATAATGACTATCTGGAAATGTTGCATCACAATAACGCCTGAGTCTCCGACCTACAAGATGCAGGTATGTAAAACTAAATTTTTACAAAAATCGACTTAACGCCCGTCTCACGGATGATTCGCAATTCTCTTGTACCTGACCCGTTTTTAACTAAGAACTTAAAGGGACTTAGTAACATTGTCCAAATCCTCAAATTTCCTTTTCGTTACAAAGATATGTATGATTGAAGTATTCAGATAAGAAAAACTCCGGGCGAGTTTTTCTTCCGTGTACAAAGTGAGTGCAGTGAGTTACTGAATATCACTTTGCATTTTTGCTCATTACTTGGCCATACAATGTCCATTTGACTTGAAATTTTCACACAATACCCTGTGGACATATGAGATAACAACAATATACATTGCATAAGCCATTCATCACTTTTTGCACTTGTGAACAAAGTTACTAGATCCCTTTAATGTAGGCTGACGGCTCTATAATGACGTTTGTCATGTTTGTATGGCTGTAATTCTTTGCTCTTTTCAATCATTATTTTGTCAATGAGTTTTCTTTTGATAAATCAACCTCGTTAAGTTTTCGAAGTTATACTTCAATTTAAATGGACTGAAATTCTAAGATAGATTTAAAATTATGATGTACGGTTATACCGTTCGTAAACTTGGAATAAAACATATCCAACGGCAAAAATGTGAAGGTTTTTTTTTAAGGAAGTTTACTCTTTGGTAATAAAAAGCATTTATGATTTTTAACCAAATTTCATGCTGTTTTTTAGGGGGTACGTATTTATAGCAACTATTGGCGTTACACAACTTTAAGTCTGTCTAAGAATTTAAGTTTGACATAATTATAATCCTTGTGAAACAACCACCAGCTCATAATTCAACGGGTTAAGGGCACTAGACAACTCAGTCTATATCTACCGAAGATTTAACACGGCCTGTACTTTATATTATAGTTACTCTATGGCCTGTACCTCCAGTGTCTGTGGCGTTGCGCTCTAAATCCCGATCAAGGGAAAACTGTTTGATGAGTCAATCACGCATATCGAAAAGACTCAGAGCGCAAACGATTACTTTGTACAGGATCATATGCGCGCACACACGGCGTCGCGCTTGATTGGTGCTGATTGGTGCACAGACTATAGTATCGATTGTCAGACTACCTTGAGCATTCTTTGGACCTAAACAAAATGTCCAAACATTAGCTTTGACAGCTTGATAATGCTTATCTCTTTTGTGTGGGTAGGAGGTGTCTCTTGTGCTTTTAGTAAGATGGGCATAGGGCGTTTTTTTAAAACAATTATAATGGTCGGGTACAAGACCCACGTACCCTCCCCCTCCAATAGACCGCTTCTGTAATGTATGCAAATAATATGCGTATGACGTCAGACTCCTCGTCGGCAAGCTTAACAAAAGTAACCATGTCCGGCAAGCTAGCTTGCCGGACCTACTTTTGTTAAGCTTCACGACGAGGAGTCTGACGTCATACGCATATTATTTGCATACATTACAGAAGTGGTCTATTGTAAAACAGTTTCCCCTCTTTGCTATCCTCGCCTGTACTTTACCCTTGGTGCACCGCCGGGTAATCAGTACTGACAGATAATAAACGTGCCGCCCCCTCCCTGGGACTTTAACCATAACCCAAATAACAATATGATAATGTTTGCCTCTGGACTGGTGGTGGAAGACGTTGGATCAAAATACGCATGGACTATTTGCAGCATGTGATCCACGGCGTAGCTATTAAAGGGATATACTATTACTAGTCCCATTGTCAAATTTAACCAAACTTATACCTAGAAGTCCAGCGGTTCTCAACTTATCATATACCTTGTGTATTCGTATTATCAAGCATGGAACAGGTCTCGATTGTCCACATTTCTATTTCGTTATAAAGATACGGTATGTATGATTGAAGTATTCGGATTTGAAATTCTCTAGTGGAAAGTGTGAACTGTGTAGAAAGTCAGTGCAATGGGTTGGCGAATACCCCTTTGCATTTTCGTACATTACTCGGTCATATGACATTTATGTACCATTTTTTTTTTTTTTTACAAATTACTCAGTGGACATAATTATCCGATCACAGAAATATGAATGTTGTCAACTTTTGTACATATCAACAGAGTTACTAGATCCCTTTCATACAAAGTGGAAGTGTCGCAGTTGTCTCCTGGAGGAGCCCCCACCCCTTGTTGAATAGAAGCCAATCAAAGACATAGTTATAGCCAGGCATCTACCCCCCCCCCCCCTCCTCCCCCCCCCCCCCCCCCCCCCCCCATTCCCCTCCATCACCCCACCTCGGCTTCTGGCTTTGCCTCCCTTCTATATATGATAGGTAGCCCCTGAATTCGCCACTGCCTTTGATTGGGCGTGACAAAATGGTTCTGACGTTCCAATTATCTGGTCTAATTCCTCTCATCTCTGCGCGAAGATTAGGAATCTGGGCCGTCCAAAATCAGAGAGCTTATAGACATATTCATCTTGGATTAGTAAGCTCCTGAAGCGTTCCAATTCGGCCATTTTGGATTCAAAGGGCGCAAGCCGTCTGGGGTTTCACAAACCTTTTATTGTATTGTCTTCCAATCAATGCTGCTTCTAAGGGCAACGCGAGGCGAACAATTTCTCAAAATGGCGAGGTCTGAATAAAAGGTCGATATATACACACTATCAAAAAGCAATGCCTGATAAGACGAAAAGAACAAAATAACACGTTGCCGTTTGGTCTTTGCATTTGCAACATGATCACATCATATCGGGAATTAATCTAGAAGCACCTTTAGGGTGGAAACACTTAAGTGCTTTATCTTGTGAAACATAATCATGTTATCTGTTATCCACGAAAAGGGATAGAATAATTATAACTGTTCATGGCTAAGTTACTTTATAATTATGTGTAAATAATTGATTTTTGATGGGTTTAATCTGAGATCTACATGCCGAAAGACAAAAGGAGAAAGTGCGTTAAATATTACAACACGAGAAGATTGTCTGAAAAGTGAGTATTTATCGCTGGAAATCTTCTACAATTTCGAAGATGATGATTATGGGATAAAATGACAAGGCAGCTGAATTTTCCCCCATTTTGTTCCTTATCCCGAGCACGGATCGTAAATTTCAGGTATAGCACTATACAGGGTGGCCCAAAAAAAACGGAACGGGGCACTTCCCAAAATAAAGTAACACATGTATTATGTCCATCGGATAGAGTGTCCTTTCAAATGAACAACGATACCAAGAACAGTCAATTTGGTCGTGTAGTTTTTGTTTTAGGGCCCTGTGAGTGACACCATGTCAGGTTCTCTTTTTTGTCAATTTGTATTGAGCCAGCGCTTGATGAATTGCACGAACCGCCGTTCATATCGTTGAGCATCGCGCACTATTGTTAGTGTGCACTCAGCCGTGTGCCGAGAGAATGGGCCTGGTCGCTGAATGGTATTACGGGCAAGGAGTGCGGTTAAACTGGCATTGACTTGGTCGAAATCGACATAAATCGGCACCTGACATGGTCTCACTCACTGCGTCCTTAAACAAAAACGACCTGACCAAAATTACTGTTCTTGGTATCGTTTTTCATCGGAAAGGACACCCTATCCGATGAACATAAACATTGTGGTATTATATTTTGGGAAGTGCCCCGTTCCGTTTTTTTTGGGCCACCCTGTATAGGCACCGATCCTGCAGCCGTGCGACTTGAGAGAGACTATTCACTTATAACCACTAATCTGACCTATAGCCACCAAACTTGACCTATAGCCACTAAATCTGACCTGTAGCCATTAATCTGACCTATAGCCACCAAATTAGGGTTAGGGTTAGAGTTTAGGTTAGGGAAATATATCCCCCGAAACTAAGAAAAACATTAAGTCGGAAATTTTGGCTATGCATAATGCGTGAGTGAATAGTCTCTCTCAAGTCGCAGAATGTATGTATGTCTGCAGGATTGGTGCCTATATAGTGCTTACCTAATTTTCAATACGAAATTGAATTGTTTGATCATGAATGATGTTTGAGAGAGACACAGCTTTATGCCATTAATTATTATAAAAGGACGATTAACTTTCATGATTCATTCTGTGATGGGATTTCGCCCTCAGGTGAGAATCGATCACAGCCCGTCCCTGTAAGACGAGCCCATCATGTCAGGTTGTGAGGACTTTAAAAAAAAAATTTATTTAAAGGGATCTAGTAACATTGTCCAAATCCTCAAAACTTACTTGGAACTCTAGCGGTTCTCTCATACCTAGATGTATTTATATTATTAATAGAAGCATGGAACAGGTTTCAGTTTTTCAAATTTCCCTTTCGTTAAAAAGATGTTTACGATTGAAGTGTTTTGATGTTTAACTATCCACTGGATAGTCATAACCATGTTCAAAGCCAGTGCAATGAGTTAGTAAATATTATGTTGCATGTTTGCTCATTACTCGGCCATATAACATCCATTTAACGTGAAATGTTCACACATTACTCAATGAACATAATTATCATATCACACCAATACACATTGTATGAATCATTCATCACTTTTTGCACATGTAAACAAAGTTACTAGATCCCTTTAACTGAAAATTTGTCTTTACCTCTTCTCGCGGTCGTTGTAAACTTGTAATATCGATTTTTGCTGGTCTGTTAGGGAATTGTAGAAACTCTCAAACCGTCTCAAATTTTCACTGATGACTTTCAATTGTATTGGGGTTTTTTCTCCATGAACTATCAGATAAATAGGCAAGATACCTGTGTCACCACGTGAATATCTAACTTCCCTCCCTGACAACCAAATGTATACAGTCTCTCCTCGAGTAGCAGGTCACAATTAAATAAGTCAAAATGACCGTTATTCCATGAACATTTAATTCCAAACTGGGCTTTCAGAAATGTATGTATTATCATTTCTAACCCATATTATATTCATCTGTTTTAAGATGATTAGAACATCGTTCGTCTTCGAAGGGCCTCTGTAATATAGCCTTCATCTCGGATTATATACCGTTTAACTTCGGGTCTTGATGTCCTTTTTTAAGGACGCGAGACTTCTTGATTTTGTCATTGCATATAGGCCTGTCTCATCCTTTTCACGTGATTCGCAAAATGGTGTAATAAAACAATTATTGCGCCCTGAAGGAATTTTCGCCCCCCTGCAAGAACAATACAGAACAAAGTATAAATTGACTGCCCCTTAATAATGGGTTGACTGTATGTATGGCGGATCCGATAGTCAGGTAGTGTAGACTGGGTTCACCAAAATGTTGGTCAAAAAGAAGGGGGTGATTGGTTGGTTAGTATTTTGTCATATCAATAAATTATGACTGTTTACGAATAGGACCACCCTTTATCGTCAGCAAGAACAGTAAAGAACAAAATAGCCTATTGATTAACTGTCCCTTTATGAATTAACATTCGTTCTTTGATAACCAATGTTTACAATTCGCTGCCTCCTTAATGGATTAACTTAAGATATTAAAGAGGCAGCGAATTCAGAAGAGGTGCTCTTCATGGTCTAGTCGTCAGAGCTATGCTCTTAGATCGACCCAGGTTCGAAACCTAGACTGCGTCTCTCGGATGTTGACGATAAAAGGGCGGTCCCATCATACAAATAATCATGATGAATCGAAAGGGAAATAATCAATCAATCTCCCAGCCCCCTCTCCCCTTTGACCCATGTTTAAACCCAGGCCACGCTATACCGGATCTGCTCTACATGTAGTATTAAATACATGCGGTGCACGTCGACAGTCACCTTAAGGCAACCTCAACTTGCTAATGGTTGGTTACAAACTACATCGCATTAAAGGAACCTCGATGATTCATGTCGTGTTGCACTTTCGCCCCCGACACATCGATCACGATTCGCCCTTTTCAACAGTGTCCTCGATGGTTGCATGGAGGGTCGGAAAGTTCGCACGTTCTTGGTTTCATTGCACAACCAGGGTCAATTCTGAACCCGGGGTGGGAGGGGCCGAGGGGGTGGGGGTTGTGGGCAACCTGAACCGTCTTAAAACAAACCATTTAAAACTTATTACATATGAATTATGAACCATGAACATGAATCAAAATTATAATTGTATCCACTTCTTTATTTGTATTCTTTAAATGAGGAGGGGGGGGGGGGGGGGGGGGGGGGGGGCAAGTACTCCACTTCCCGTATACCTTATACATGTACCAATGTAATGGCCCCTCTAGAAGTGTTGTGGTCTAACTATTGGTCTTGATTGAGTGCGTCTGCAAAACCCTATTAGAAATCATCTTGTAATATTTCTTATAACGATATGGGTTTCAAGTTCATTGTTGTTGTTTTGTTGATATCAATTGTATTACTAAACGCCTAGTATCCAGACAGGTATATTAATCAATTAGTTATTATTATCATATATATATATATATATTTACAAAATAATGTGTCCTTTCCTATTATGCAAGTTACATATTTTGGCAACTCTGTGTGACAACGAGTAATGAAAAACATTGAACCAGGCGCCAAATCATATTTTAATCATAACAATAAGCAATTAATTAGCATCAAAATAGCGACTCCGGAGCAAAATAAAAACAGGAAAATTAATTTTCCCTCGCCCTCAGCTATTTGTGCCCTTCCCAGAGATTATGTACATGGTGCATGGCTTTTCAGAATACGGTGGGAAAGGGAGAGGTAGAAGGGAAGAAAGATATTACAATAATAGTAATTATGATAATTATAATGATAATGATGTTATAATAATGCTAATAATAATAATAATAATAATAATAATAATAATAATAATTAAAAAAATAAAAATTAAAAAAAAATAAAAATATTAATAATAATATTAATAACATTAATAACAATAATAATAATAATAATAATAAAAGTTTCAAGTTTTAAGTCACTAAGTTATTCGTTGATGAAACATGTTCAGATGCCCACATTGCCATTATTTCATATATACTCCGCACAAAAAGTTCCGCAATCGAGGTTTGCACATTAATAACTTTTTTATTACGCTATTACCATTCATAAATTTGGTATCATTGGAAAGCGTGAATTCTCCCCTTTACATTGATATAACATTTGATATGAATATGTTATCATGGAATGTGCATTGCATCCAAATGTAGGGCAAAGTAAAAAATGAAATGTTGCAAAATGCACTGATTTTGTCAACGGTGTGCCTTCCTTTTGTTTGAAGATTAAAACGTGGCTTGAATGCATGACCCCCATTCATGCCAAGGAAGGCACTCTGTTGACAAAATCAGTGCATTTTGCAACATTTTACTTTTGACTTTGCCCTACATTTGGATGCAATGCACATTCCATGATGAAATATTCATAGCAATTGTGATATCAATGTAAAGAGGAGGATTTACGCTTTCCAATGATACCACATTTATGAATGGTAATAGCGTAATAAAAAAGTTATTAATGTGCAAACCTCGATTGCGGAACTTTTTGTGCGAGGTATACATCGGTGGCTCTGGCTTTTCTCAGGAAATGTATGCCCTTTTCATAAAGTATACATAAGTATTGGCATTCCATGTAGTAATGTTAAAACCAGCTACTCTATGAGGGGTTTCACACGATGGCCAAACCGTGATTGCAATCACGATTTGAATCATTTTTCACTCCAATCACGGTATTTTTGACCGTGTGAAAGCAAACTAGAATCACGAATCGCGAAACTCGATCGTGGTCCGGAAGTGTTTTCTAATCATGATTCACTCAAATCACAGTGCGAATCTCTAGTGTGAACGGCTTGACCTCCAGAACACGATTTGGGAGGCGGAGCTTACGTGACCTTACATGCACTTCCGCCGATAAACCGGGCGCTCTTCGCTTCGAGTGCAGTGCATGCAGTGTAGTACTAGTGCTCTCCTTGTTTGATTGACAGTATACAGAGAAACACGTCTCCAGAATCGCGATTGTAATCACAGTCTGCATGAAGTCTTTTTCCTCGTGTGAAAGCAAGACGACAGAATCACCGTGATTGTAAACATGATTACAATCATGATTGCAATCACGAGTTGGCTTGTGTGTGAAAGGACTCTTAGTCATGTATGTGACCCCACTAATGGTTTATAGCCCATTTAATATAAAAATCGATTGATATGGACTTCGCATACAATTGTCCTGTCCAAGGACAGAATCATGAACAGTTTCCTGGTCGTTGACAAAAAGAACAAGTTCCTTTTCAAAATCAAATAGGACATTAAACCCCCCTTATTGATTAATATAATGTTATTCGCGTCACTTTGCCTGCCATAGCTACCTCGTTTGTCCGCTACGCATATTATTTTCATGTTGGGTAAAAGCGGAAATTGATCTCAGTGGTCTAAAAATAAACAAATTAAATGCTACTTGTATAGGTAATAATTGGAAGAAGATATGTAAAATATTCAATCTAGAAATAATTATTCTCATCCGTCGATCATCCCAGTTCCGTGGTTAGAGCCATGTCTTCCCAAAATATACATTACGAGGTGAAAGGGGGCACTGGCTTCAACTGGCACTTGCTTCAAATACCAAATAAAAATATACAATTTAGATTTGGTATTACAACTGATTAATGGCTTGAAATTATTGATATGAAGGGTGATTCCCCCTTTCCACCGTACCCCACACGGCTCATTTGTTTGTATCCCTCAAGACCACCCCCCCCCCCCCCCCCCTCCACCCCCTCCCCATCTCCCTGTCCAAGAAATAGGAGACTTTACATGGAACCAAGATATGACCCCCCCCCCCCCTCCCTTAACAAAAAATATCTTCTTACAAACATTAACAATGAAAAGAACGTAAGGGGAGAATCACCGATACGTAGTACCTGGCTTATATATATAGCTCAATTAGTAAAGAGAATCGGCATAGCTGTCCCGAGGCTGGGCTGCAGGTTCGAGGCTCGCCAAAGTCAGATAGTTTTTTAATCAACTCTTGTGAATTTGATGTGTATATATCCAGCCAGTTTCTTTTTTGTATTCATGCATAAACAAAGTAGGTTTTGTGCATATATTCATACTTTTCCTCAAAAGGGAGAGATGAGGCACGATTTCCCACATCAACACACCAGCCCACAAGCCACCCCCCCTCCCCCTCCCCCCCCCCCCCAAAAAAAAAAGATACGTAAGCTCTTAAATTATAGCTCTATATAATTACAGTCAAATCTATGTATATTGTGACCACCTCATGAAAACAAGAAGAGTGGCCACTGTAGACAGTTGACCTCTATAAACAGGTTCCATAACATGCTTTTCTTTGCAGGCGATCAATCTTGTTGGTCGCTGTAGACAGGTTGGCTGGTCAGGTTTGACTGTATCTGACAATACAAGTTTCTTTTTTGCACGTATGATTGGCTGATCCAACATATTATATTCCGTAGCTTTGTATGTATAGGTTTTCCCGCTCAATTTTGCGATTGTGTCATTCGAATTGATAATAGGAGCAAACGAATTCGCGCGATTTGCGATCGCCGTGTCAAAGCAGCATTCGAATTCGTAAATAGTCGTTCAAAATCACGTAGGAGCAAGTGAATTTGCACAAAGAGCATACCTTTTCATCAAATGGTCATTCGAATTCGCGAAAGGGCAGTTGACAGTTGGCTGCACATTCGCGAATTCGAGTGCACATAAATGAACTTCTGTGTCTATTCACAAAAGCATATGCGTATGCATGAATTCGCTTGCACTTATTCGGAATTTGGAAGACCGATACCAACGATTACGCGGTAATGCGTGAATTTGAATGACCCTTAATGAATTCGATTGAAAAAAAGTGTAAAATTGAGCGGGAAAACCTATATTACTCGAACGATGGAAAGGACAGTTAATGTGTCCTTTCTCACACACGTATTCAAAAATATTGATAATTTCTTTTCACCACAAAAACCACTTATATTCAAGGACAAGGATGAATTTCCCACTTTTGCTAAGTAAAATAAAACATAGATATTTTGTTTATAATATATACAGTCATGTAAGTGTTTTGCTGAAAGTGAATACGAAATTGATACCAATTGTCTTGTCAATGGCGTAGCTAGCTATGGGGTATGCCCTCTCCCTCCACACACACACACACACACACACACACACACACACACACACACACACACACACACACGCACACGCACACACACACACACGCACGCACACACACACACACACACACACACACACACACACACACACACACACACATACACATAACTTGACCTAAATCAATACAAACTTTAAATGATAAAAACCAATTAATAGCAATCAGTACGACCACGTCCCTGTAGCTAAGCTACTGACAGCTAGTCATATTGGATGTACATCGTATTTATATACTTATATAACACAATACATCTTCAATGTCGATTTTTGTTGGTATTATACTGATGATATTGTTGCTGTTATATTATTTGTTATTATTGATGCAGTACCTCAATTACGCTATCTATTTACGATTGCTGCTGCTTTACGGTATAATAATCTATAACATATCCCAAAAAAATACGACTCAATCTTATACGTTTGAATAGGTCTATAATAATTACGTTTCAGTCTAGCTTTAACTCGACAGACCTATTCGTATACCCGATTTAATGAGACGAGTTGATCAGTGGTAAAGTCTGGGTCATCTCATCTCTTACCTATATATAGGCGTACCCGGCGGGGGCTAGGGGCTGCAGTCTTATGCCCCCCCCCCCCCCCCCCACCCCCGTCCTAAGAATGTTTTAAACGACAAAAGTTGGTCAAAAGGCAGCTCAAAATTGTGTCCGACTATGCGGAAAATCTTCAGTCATATTCAGGCAAACTCATGTCCTATTTAGGCAAACTCGAGCAAGTTCAGGCAAAATCGTAACAAAATAATCACGATCATATTAATTTATGGAAGCTAGTTGATGAAGACCCCCTTTGTTTAGTTTTGCTTGTGAGATGGAAAATGGAAAGAATTACATATTCTAGCAAAAGACCATTAGACCCTTAACCCCCCCCCCCCCCCCCCCTCATCGGCAATATACCCATACGCTCATGCTTAGCTGTAAACATGATACACCAACCTGGAATAGCTGTCCACTGATATTATACATACAATAATACTTCCCTCTTTCCCCCGGACTCGAGATGTTTATACATGCAGAGGTCGGTGTGACGAATCAAAATATTAATCTTCTTTAATTTAAAGAAATGCAGCTCATCTTTCCGACTATAATGCGCGGAGGTTCCGTTTGCTCCCTGCGTACATGTATATTCCACGTCCCTGACCCTGGCCTAAAAATAACGAATGCCCTTTTTTGTTTTACCGGGGTTTGTTAGTATAGTACATCCATCGATAAACAAGGTCTAGAATCGGTGACAAGACACTTGCTCCAACGACAGAAATACTGCTCCGAGGGTTTCACTCAGTGAGCCTTAAATATTTCAATTGGCATAGACTTACTATCAGATTTACTAGCTTCCCGTAGGGAAAGGGTTAATAATTATCGACACGTGTATCTTTTATACTCTATACAAGTTTGGGTATTAAGGATTTTAATTATTCATATAGTTTTCGAATTAGAGTAAGGGTTAGGGTTTCGAATAAGTTTATAAAATTAATACAATGCAAATTATATAGATGTGTAAAGTTGTGTACTATATAATATTATGAACCATATAACTAATATGCAGTGTAACGGAGCAAGTTGTACCAAAACAAAAACAAATATGAAGCCGCCAACTTTCATGAGGTATTTATTATTGATACATAGATTGGCGAGACAGTTTGGTGAGGAGGAGGACTGGTGTGTTTCACAAGTTTGACAAGTGCTTTCCCCTATGACAACTGCCCGAGGCCTGGCTGGTTAATACACCCCCACCCCCCCCCCCCCCCCCGCCTCATCGACAGTAATGCTTGTACGCCCATGCTTGGTTGTAAACATGATACACCAAACTTACTGCTGATGGGGGAGGGGGGGGGGGGGGGTGTGGATGATGTTCGTATCATACAACTGCTTTCCCCCATGACTACTGCCCGAGGCCCGGCTGGGTTGTTAGACTTTGATACCAGGTTCCATATTCACAAACCACATACTTGTCTAGCTTAGTGCCATGCTAAGTTTATTTTATATGATATGGCTAAGTATGCAGCAAAATATTATTTTTAGTTTCCAAACTAGGGTTAAATTAAGAGGTAAAACAATAGTAGTGATTCCGAAATATTTGTGCTTTGCTTAACCCTTTTTTATAAATGTTTAAAATAAAAAAATAGACTTAGAATGGAACTTAGCAAGTGCGTCTTAGTGATCAGTGGGGCCAGGGGGTGTTTCACAAAGATCCTAAGTTGAACTTAACTCTAAGTTGGACTTAATTTTCATGGAAAGCCATAAGTTTCTTTAAAACATTTTTGTAAAAGTTCTTTTAAAAGGCATACAATGCTGATTCAAATCATATTTATTTTCGATTATCAAGGAGATGTCATGTTCTTGATGTAACATTTAAGGAAAGTCTAAAATACTTGGATTTTTGCTTTTGAATATATTTTATTCCATGGCTACAAATAGCTTACCATACTTTTAAAGTCCAACTTGAGAGTTAAGTTCAACTTAGGATCTTTGTGAAACACCCCCAAGGTTCGTAACCACCCAATCGGGCACTGCTTTATATTGAGACGATATGGTGGAACAAAATATGTTATTGCAATACTAGTATCTCATTCTGTGTCTCGAATAGCGAACCTACATATGTTTGACATAAACCTGTTCTTTCATCATAAACAAACTAGCAACTGAAGGAACGTGAATAATTATTCTCTTGTTTAACCAATTGAAGGCAAATAAAAATAATACTATACACATTTTATTTTAGTCATATATAGATCCAAGCTGGAATAATTTCAGAACTTACTTCTGAATGAGTTAATTATTATGTCGATTCGGTGAATTACGTTAAGGTACGGTGGTTGGACACGGAAGGGTACGGATAAATACGTTTAAGTACATTAAACTACGCTAGACTACGCTAATGTGGGTACAGCTTGCTCACGGACAGGTACGGAGTGGTACGTCTGACTACGCTTGAGTACGAGAGACTGCGGTAGCCACTACGCTGGACTACGCTAAAGAACGTCAAACTACGGTAAATGGCAACCCCGCACGGAGTATAACAGCCAGCCGGTGGTGTGGTACGGCCATTGTGCGCTTGTTTTTCAAACATAGCAGTTCTGTGAAATTTGTCTATTTTTGTGCTCAAACATGTCTGGATCAAGACTGTCGATGCTGGTTTTGTACACGGTAAAGTACGTTAGAGTACGCTAGAGTACATTTAAGTACGTAACGAAGTACGTTAGACTACGCTAGACTTCGTTAGACAACGTTAGACTACGTTAAACTTCGGTTTAGTACGTTATTACTACGGATGCCTTTAACGTACCACTCTTTTGAACATGTTCAAAAATGAAATCGAAGATCACGGCTCTCCCGAGTTAATACCAAGTTAGCATCACGGACAACTACGGTACGATACGGATGCTAGTACGTTTAACTACGATCAACAACGTTAGCCACCACTACGTTCAACTACGTCCACTACCGCAAGTATGACCGGCCCTTGACTGGCAACACCGGAGTCCAGAGGCAACGCATATATACTGAGTTAATCAGGCTGAAAACCAGTCGGATCGGGTCGAGTCGGCTCTGTCTGCGCCGGGCTTAAGATGGCTCCGCAAATCTTAGTCCGAAATAACCAACTCTAATCGGGGTTTTCTTTTATCAATCTGATTTCATACTAATCAGTAGAGCCAGGCGCAATCTCGTCTCAGTGGAACAACCGTCGGATCAGAGATTGATGTTTTTGTCTAGTCTGATTAACGTATCGGAACCGGTATTAATTTCATCCAATTTTGAGGGGCTTATACAGATAATATAATATATTGATAATGAAACAATACAATATCAACCAAGAGAGTTGGGAAGGATCATAGCCAGTTGGCTGTGCAGGCCTGCATTAAATATAACCAAGCGTGGGGATGCTACACTGCGAGCCGCCATTTTGAACTATTCTAGTGTGTGCGCACTGCGTAACACTAACTGAGAATGCATTATGCACCGTGCACACGGCGTTCACAAGATGGCAACCGCATGTCTGATCATGGTCCCGTTGCAGAAAGAGATCTGAAATCGATTGCAAAGTTGCAATTGATTGCAAGTCAGAAAATTTGCGCATTTGAACCAATCAGATGTGCGCATCTGGTCACATGATCGGACTTGCAATTAATTGCAACTTTACCATCGATTGCATCTCTTTCTGCAACGGGGCCTAGGTCTGAATTACGATATCCGAACTACCTTTATTAAGTCCACCCCGTAGCAGATTAATGGCCTCACGTGGCGCTCACGTCATGTGCTCTTTGGGGCTTTACATTGTATAATTTTGGTGTAACAATGCACCACATAAGCGGCAAGTATCGTGCATACATATTGAACGCTCTTCGAAATGGATGACAAAATGTTACCTCCAGACATCTTAGGACATTTTTAAACCATTTATCCTTGAAATGTGCGGCAGCTTTACACGTTGTTTGTATAATGGGATCGAGTAACATTGTCCAAATCCACAAAACTTCATTAGAAAATTAGTAGTTCTCTCACACCTTGTTGTATTCGTATTACCAATAAAAGCATGGGAACAGGTTTGGGTTTCTCTATTTTCTCTTTCGTTAGAAAAATAGTTACTATTACGTAGTTCGTTGGACCTAAGTTCGTTGGATCTAAGTTGGACCTAACATTTATGAAATGCCATTTGTAGCCTTGGAATAAAACATAATTATTCAAAAGCAAACCAAAACTACAAGAATTTAGAGGGATAGTTGAGTTTTGGTAGAGAGGGCGCTAGACTACTTATTTTTTTGTGAGGTAATGAAAAACTGAGTGTAAAATTTGAAAGAGCATAATATTTAAATCATAAAATCATCTTTGTTTGATCAAAATCGGTTCAGAGACGGCTGAAATATCCATAAATATAACATTTTGTAATAAACCCGGGGCCCCGGGTTTATGAGAGAATTTTGAACCAGCCGTTAAAAATTCAAAAAAATGCTTCCTCTTTTCAAAAAGTTACAAAATAGGTATTTAAATAGTTGTTGGTTATTTCTCTATCTAATCACTATTTCAACAAAGCATCACATGCACAATATTTTATTCAAAATGGTTGAAACCGATGAGTGTTTAGAGAGCGCCCTCTTACGTTTTAACGGCTCTTTTTGAATAATAACATGATCTTTACTACGTCATTTGTAATTTTGTGTTCCTTTCTAGTTATAACTATTAGTTTGTAATGTAATGATGCAGGGTTTGGTAACTAAAATTCAGTTTCAACAAAACTGTACTCTCCTTACCAGAACTCAACTATCCCTTTAACCCTATATAGCCCGGGGGGGGGGGGGGGGGGGGCTAAAATGGCCCCCCCCCCCCTCGACATTTTTCGCGATAATTTTTTAAGGCGAAACAAATTTGCGCTGAAATTTCATGACTTTTTTCTATTGGGTCTTGCGCATCTTTTGAAATAAATTTTTTTTAAATCGGACCTACCGTTACGAAGTCACATGACCTTTTGTCTATGCATGTCAGCCCGAAAATTGCTAAATTTTGTGATTTGTGTACAAAACATGGAAATATCAGTTTTCATAAAAAGAGATATATCATTGGTTATTTGGTCTTGTTTACATTTTAGGTGTTTGTTTTGGGGTTCATAGTAGTTGATTTATCGTTAGAAATAAAATAAACAACAAAAAAAATAAAATACATAAGCTAAAAAAACAAGGAAATACATAAGAAATTATAAAAACAATAGAAAACATAAGGAAGAACCTGGCTCTTCCAAATTTTTTGGTTGTATTATTATTCCAAATGGTCTAAAGAACATATGTAGTGAAAACCAATGTTCAATTATGAAGAATATATGATTTATGGGTAAAAATATGAATGTATGACCTTATTTGCATAAATTACCATAATTATGCCAAAATAATGCATTTTTCTAAAAATTTAAAATTACCATAGTATTCTATACACTTCACTAAACATGCGTGCAAGTTTTCGCGGCGAACGGCCGCTTCGCGGCCGAGATCTTAGGGGGGGGGGGGCCAAATTAGCCCCCCCCCCCCCCCCCCGGGCTATGCATTTTCAAAATAGCCCGGGCTATATAGAGTTAAGACTTCCAACGACGAAATATATCAATTATTTCAAGGCTCCTTGATAATAACAAATATAACTGGGTTTTTTTTTAATAAAAATGTACTACTATTATGAAGGACTGTTTCAACAAGTTTAGAAGGAAACTAAAGGCTCTCCATAATAGTTAGGTCCAACTTAAGTTAAGTTAAGTTCAACTTTGAATCTTTGTGAAACACCCCCTTGATAATAACAGTGTATATGGTGCTTAGAAATGATAATGTTTCATACTAGGCATGCTAGGCGCTAATTCGAACATATTATTGTTATATACATCTACCTTAGATGTGAATGTACTATAGTATTGGCAAATTATTATTATTAATACCATTTGGTGTACGTCTGCATAATATATGAGTAAAAAAGTAATAATATTTATAGAAATGCCACTCTCAATCACGTTTTGATATTCTACTTTTAATAAGGAACTTGATACTAGTTGAATTGTGAATGTTTCTGTTAAGTTTCAAGATAAGAATTCGATATCAATTTTATACTGCAACCATCAATCAAAGCAGGGTATTTTTGAAATGATGCGTATTGGCTTTGAAATTAATGAGAAAGAAATAGTAGAAAATAAGCTATCTTTCAAACTATATGTTTGCACAGATACCACCTAATACAAACACAAACTTACTCATACACATACGCACACGCTCACACACACACACACACACACACACACACACGCACACACACACACACACACACACACACACACACACACACACACACACACACACAACAAACAAAACACACACACACTTTTCTTTTGCTCCAAAACATTTTATGTTGCAGGAAGTTATGTGGTTGTACTTTCGGAAATGGCTCAGTTATCGTATACAATGTCCTTTCCATAAAAAGAATGTAAAATGCACAAAATGTTATTCCCTAAATTGAAACATGGTTATAAAAATATCCTTGATGCGCTTCGAGACATACGTTCGATTATGTTTCGTCTCGTGAAATAAAGTACTGAGAGAAAAATCCTTACAAACGTCGTTTTAACCCGTTGCCTACGATATAACTGTCATTTTCGCAAATTACCTTAATAAATTGTACATCAAGTTCTGATATGTACATATTGGGTTAACTGACAGTTTGAAAACGTGCGATGACTGTATCGTATTTCTCAGTGTCCATTAGTCCACACTCAGACGACTTTATCTTGTAAACAAGGTCATGTTAGGGTTGGGTGTATTTGTTTGTCCTTGTGAGAAAAATGAATGGCTTTTCTCCCGCGTGCCGTGCTTCTATATATACATATGTTTTGATTTGAGGGCAAATGGGAGGGATCGTCTGGTTGTTTAGTTGAGGAACGAGATAAAATGTTGGATTGTTTTGTTTTTTTGTTGAGGAGAAAAAGATTTGTTTAAATGTCTGGTTGTTTTGTTGAGGAAAGACATGAAAATGTTTGGTTGTTTGGTTGTGGAATGAGATAACATTTCGGTTGTTTTGCTGAGGAGAATGAGATTTAAACAAAAGTTAAAGGGGTCAGTTTTGGTAAGGCTGAACTTTAGTAACCAAACCTGAACAGTAACATTATAAACTAATAGTTATAACTCCACCGTGCTCGAAAGGTATACAAAATTACAAACGACTAAGTAAAAAGCCTGTTATCATTCAAAAAGGGCCATAAAACACAAGAGGGCGCTTTCTAAAAATGCATTAGTTTAAACCATTTTTCATACAAAATTATGCATGTGATGTTTCATTGAAATAATGATTAAATAGAGGGATCATCAACAACTATTTAAAAAACGCTTTTGAAAATTTTTGAAAAAGTGCAAGCATTTTTTTAATTTTTAAAAAAAATCATCTAATTATTTGGGCCCCAAATAATTATAAGATCGGATATATGTATTGATATTTCAGCCATTTCTGGGTCGATTTTGACCAATTAAAGTTTATTCTGCCATTAAAATGGCATGTTCTCTCAAATTCGACACTCAGTTTTTCATTACCTCACAAACAAATTGCGATGTGCAGCGCCCTCTCTACCAAAACTGAACTACCCCTTTAGTGTTGTTTAGTTGAGGAACGAGATGAAATGGCTGGTTGTTTTGTTGAGGAAAGGGATGAAAATGTTTGTTTTATTGTAGAATGAACTAAAATGTTTGTGTTTTTTTTTGTTGGTGAAATGAGATGGAATGTTTGTTTGTTGTGGAATGGGAGAATTTGCTCCATCTCCTGCTTTGGGTTCATCTATATATATAGGCATCCTCCAGGGTAGTGGAAGATGCATTCTGTCTCGGGCGCCAAATCAACCTATAACCATTCAGACGCGATAAGTGGATTCCAATTGTGCTATATATCATGTTGAATATGAAGCGTAAATGTGTGGGTCCCGGTGGGGGTATAAAGGGGGACTGGACAGTCATGAGGAAATAGTGCAGTGGTGGTATTCGCGTAGTAGATGGCCTCGCGTTATTATAACTATAAACAATTGAATAGTAATGATGTAGAAGTGAAAATAATGAACGTCTATAAGATCATTTCAACCGTTTTCAGCGCAAAAGATCTACATGTGCATCTATCTTTTTGGAATGCCCCCAGGCAGGGGTGTCGATCTGTTCGGAAAACACAATACATTGGAGGGGCGAGCTATTGTTCACAAACAATGCTCGCCCCCCCCCCCCCCCCCCCCAATGCATTGTGTTTTCCGAACAGATCGACACCCCTGCCCCCAGGGAGTGGAAAATGTGCACGTGTGCTGGATCAACTTCAGTATGTATCCGATGACCAGGGTAATAATAGTGATGCTCCGCGAGCGTCGAAAGGCGCCATCATTATTTATTTTTTTATTAAATGAATCCTGAGAAAAAAAACAATGTTTTTGGAAAGATCGGAACATTCCTGATAAAATATCAGAAACTATAGATATATAATCTATGAATCAGCAATGATATGATGTATAGCTTTAGGCCTTTAGCAATCCATCGTCAAATGCTGGCTAGTATATATCCCAAGCGAAAGATAATAAAAATTAATCATGATCGGCATTGAAGAAATTATTTTGAGAAACATCCTGACACGTGCATGAGAGGCAATAATATAATTATGTATATTAACCCATTGTATGCATTGAGGTAAAATCGGCCAACCCTTCATTATATAAACTCATATGAAGATTGCACAATCTAGTAGGGAATAAGTTAATTAGTTGATAAGATTATATGTATGATACGTAATGTTGCATACGTGCTGGGACTGTTTATCACTCGACCGAAAAATATGTCTCTATCTGTTCCTACAATTGTTTCATCGAGACTGCATGCATTGTCTGTGTCAGGCTCCACTAATAACCGTCTCCATCTCGGCAGTGACGTAGGTACGGGTGGGGAAACGGGGACACGCGGGGGCGCGTGCCCTTCTCCCTACTAATTTGACAAAACAATTACAAAAAAACATCAAGGGTAATAATCTTGTAAAAAATAACGAAAAACAAAAGGCGCGCCCCCACCCAATTATTCGCATGCCCCCCCCCCCTCCCTACGCTACGCCACTGCCGCTCTAATAGGAAGTCGTAATACCCTTTTATACTTTACCTTCGTATTTCAACATAATTTGTGTCGTATACTACGCGATACAAACAAAAAAATCCTGCCCCCTTTTTTTTTAAAGACGGGACATGGGTGATCTTGAAGGCGTGTTAGTTTCTACCAAGTCAAGCAGGCTTCCACTTGAACGACGAATAGGTCCTAGAGTTTCGCGTTTAACGAAGGAGTAGCATCTAAATTTACAGAGGCATGTATCGGTGGCAGCTTTTCTTGAGTGATACTTGCCCGGGGGGGGGGGGGTACTCACGTTTATTGGGTATACGGGGATGTGCCGCTGGGAAGGGTGACTTTTTCAAGAAAGATCCTTAGACATGGGTCCTCTTTTCATAAAAAAAATCCTTAGACATGGGTCCCTTTTTTTAATTTCCTCTCTTTTATCCGGGATTTTGGGATTTGCCGATGCGAAATTGCAAAAATTTTCAAGCTCGCTACGCTCGCTAAAAGAAACCACAACATTTGCGGGAAATACACAGCGAACATGCGACGGCGGCGAAAAAAAATCCTTAGACATGGGTACCTATTTACAGCAAAAGGACCCTTAGATGTGGGTATGGGTTCGGAGGTCTTAGCCGCACACCCCCGTCCGACTATAATCTGAGTACCCCCCCCCCCCCCCCCCCCCCTCCCGGGCATACTTGAGTAATACGTTCACGGTTTTTTTCTTCTTCCGCACGGACTTTTGTCTTGAAGTGATCTAGTAACATTGACAATATCCCCCAAACTCCGAGAGTTCGGATTTCAAATTCTCTAGTGGAGAATTTCAACTGTGTAAAGTCAGTTCAATGAGTGAGCATAAATATATCACTATGCATTTTTGCTCGTTACTCGGTCATATGACATCCATTTGCCATGAAATGTTCACACACCAATAATTGGACATATTTGATCACAGAAATCCACATTTTATCAACCCCTTAATCAGTTTTCCACATGTCAACGAAGTTTATATTAGAACGCTTTAATCCGGAGGCCGTGAGTTCGATCCCCACCCAAATCTGCTTGTGATGTATCCTTTTTTCAGAGACTCAAATCCGTACGCACTGCGCATCCAGTGTTACCTGCAGTATAGTGAAGAGTCCCAGAATTACATGCAGTGGAGTAAATGTCATTTGTGGTGTTTTATTCCTATAAATGGTAGAGCATTCTATATCTACACCCACTTATATCATCTCTTGTACACCATTACCAGTAACGATACTTTGTGGGTTATTCTAAAATATATGTTTTCCTTCCCCGTTATTTGTTTGTATCCACTTTGTTATTTTCTCGTCCTCTAGCCCCATCTCGTTTGTTTTGGCCCTTTTTTGCCAACTCTTCTCGAATAAAACTCAAATCATAGTCTCCCGTTTCTTTAATATCACTGTTAATCTTTGTATTCTACATATCGCTCACTTCGCCCATTAGTTCTCTATAATATTATGACTGTCCTATATATTTGATCGCACGTTGTATTTCATCCCCGCCCACCCTGTCAATAGCTATCCCAGGCCCTCTCGTTCTTTCTTCTCTTGATCCCTTTATACTACCCGTCATGCCATTCTCAAAATAAAAAGATCAACCATAATCCAACCCAGTTTATCTTGGATAAAACGGAGCATTTCCTGGGTATTTATATACTTTATAGTGACTCTATATTGGGTAGACTGCTCGTGTCACGGTACCCCGGCCTTTGCCCTCTGTCTCGGTTCTTTTATATGGATGAGATGTTGACTTCATGTTGAAGATGATGACAATCATCATGATCATAGGTGATGATGATAACGAACCTGGTGGTGCTGATGGTGATGATGATTCTTAAAAATGATGATGATATTGATGATGATGATGATGATGAAGAAGAAAATGATGACGATAATGACGATGATGATGATGATGAAGATGATGTTGATGATGATGATGATGATGATGAAGATGATGATGATGATGAAGAAGAAGAAGAAAATGATGACGATAAGGACGACGATGATGATGATGATGACGATGATGACGATGATGATGATGATGTAGAAGAATATTATTTAGTTGATGATGATAACAATGATAGTCATATTATGGTTAATGTTTTTCTTCACCCATCTTCCTCTTCTTTGTTTTCACATACTAACAAATATATCACCTGCCTCTCTGAGAGAGTAATCAAGAAAGATTCAAATTCGTGCAGACCTTATTTCACATTGTTTGGTGAGACACAAGACCTTCAATGCAGTTCACAAAAAGATATTGACCCATTGACGTTTAAAAAAATGTAAAGGTTGAGGAAAATAATGAATTGTTTGGATGCATTTCTAGTGACATCGTTTTGGAAACTCATGAGGGAAGACATTTTCCAAAAAGTAAAAAAGGGTTGTCTAGGGCCTCTGACCTTTCTGTAAAAAAAAATGTTTAGTTCTAAGCTAACTTAGTTAGAAATAACCGCCTCTGTATATGGCGTGTTCTTTTGATAAATTTGGTCTTTTTGTGTGTGCTGTTTGGCTGTTTATAAATGTTTAACAATATTTTCATTCCGGGCAAAATGATTTGACATGGTCGAAGCTCATACACAATATTAATTTAGATGTGTTATGTTTATTACAACTATAAGCGACTATATTAAGAAAGGACAAAGATGTTTCGGAATCATATCTGCCAGAAATTCAAATGATTCTGCTAGCGGGTTACGAGAACTACGGTTGACTTTTATTTGATTGGTTCATAATATGAACCATATAACTTAATATCAGTCTGAATACCTTTATTTTAAAAAAAGAAGGGATAAACTATAATAAAACAAAACCGTAGCCAAAATCGTTGAGGGTACAAATTAATATAAACGATATTGCGACTAGCGGGTAACACGAACCATCCACCCCGAAGCTCTGGCGGAAGAAGAACGGTTCGTGATCGTGTGACTTGTATTAAAAAAGACTATTATTAATTTCATGTCACAAATATTCGGCCCCTGTATATATAGAGCTGCACTGCCTGGTCAGAAATAATTATTACAATTGAAAATGACAAAGAAAACCCTCAAGTTTTTTTGGTCAATGTTTGACCAAGGTGTTTTAATCTATCTTCTCTTTGGGAACCCACAGATCGGAAATAGGTTAATCATTACGAAGAAAACAAGCAAGCAAACAAAAGTTTAATTGCATTTAATCCCTTTTTTTTATACTGTTGAGTGAATTTTGTTTTAATGACTTATTGAGGTACATTTAATTATTTAAGTTCGTTTACATAATGTCGAATTCGGTTAAATTATATACGGTAATGTTATGATGTACAAAAGGGTATCTGTCGATGGATTTGTAATCTTCTTATTCAAGTAGTCTGCCCACAGGCAGGTTTAAACTCACCAGAATCAAAACTTCTCTCCTAAATGATCTTTCTTTAAAATTTGCATAATTATGGCCCTTGTGTCGCTGAGTCAAGGAGCATTTTGCGCTTCCTTCCTCTCGGTCTTTTCCCTTCAAGTCTGCCTAATTCTATTACAAATTTTAAGAGATTGTCAAGTCGAAGTACGTGTCCAAGCCATGATTGCTTTCTCTTATTTATGGTGGTAATTAGGCATTTCTGTTCTCCTTCTCTTCTTAACACCTCTTCATTTCGCACCCTCTCTGTCCAACTAATCGTCAACGTTCTTCACCAGCACAACATGTCATACGTATGCCTTATAATGTCTTGATTATAAGATATTCTAAATGGCATTAATGATAACGTTGCTTTCTTAAAATTTAAGTACATAAAGGAACTCGAGATGGAAGGGTGATCATTTTGGTTGTGTCTTATTCGTCGACCTTTTATAATACGGTATCTTAAATGTCCTAGTCTGCGATAAGAATTTAAGTCGCTTTTATGGTCTTCGTGGAATCTGTTCATCAATTCTTCGTCACGACAATTTTCGTTCAATTTAAGTTTTAAAAAAACGTAATCATTATTCGAAGGTCTTGAAGATGAATCTTTATAAGGACAAGGAGACTGGTTTTGATTTATCTGTAGCGACATGTTCGTATAGATTTCATGTCATTTCTCCCCCGCAAAGATATTATATCTTCTTGACCCGTCTTATAATTATATGCCCTATACAATAAGAAGCCCACCCCCCCTCCCCCCCCTAAAAAAAAGTAAAAAAGAGAGAACCTCTTATGAAAACTGTCACCACATTCGCAGACAAGATTATTTTATATTATACGACAACTATTTCCCCTTTATTTTATGGCATTATGCGTTCTTTTTTCTCTCTCATTGCAAAACATAAAATGAAATCGAAATGTCATGGCATGTCAAAAATGTGCTTATAAGCTGAACCTCGCCTAAATAAAACAATCAAGTGTAAATATGCAGGCGCGGGTTTCCAATATACGCCTCAAAACATGATAAAACATGATAATGTCACTTTTTCTTGTTAGTTGTAAGCTACACACCCCTATATTTATTGAACAAAAACTATTATCCGCGAGCGGGATTCCAATAAACGTCTTGTAAAACATGATCATGTCAAATTTGTTTGTTAACCCCCCCCCCCCCCCCCCCCCCCCCGTGGCTGTGCGTGAACCGCGCACAGATTGTGATCGAACAACGGCGTAATCGAATACTATACAAAATAACTAAGACTCGTAAAACTTACTATGTAATTGTTTATTCTCCATTTTCGAGACCCTTTTCGTGACACACCTTTAAAAATGTCATCTATACAATACCTTTACAAGAATAACTACAATATTTGTATTTATTGTTGTAATATTATGCTAAATCAGTTAAACACATTTATTGGTCGATAAATAGTTCGATGAAGGGATGATTTCTACACATTCGTTTTGTATTCGTAGAATCCAAATTACAGGGTTGTTCGATCTGAAAGTGTACGTGGGTGTTACATTCATTCTCATCCGTCTACTGGAAACTGTTCAGACGATTTGTAAAAGGCGGACACTCCCTCATGTCGCTACTCTGTTTCCGTTTGCCTTTTTACAATTATTATTGTCGCTATACTTTGGGTAAAATGCAACTCTGTATACCCCAATCAGGGATGTATCCCCTTGCCCCTAGCTACACCAATGCAATAACGACTCGTAAACAAAACATAATTTCGTGTGAACTTCTTTGACAGTTGACATTTGATTCGAAATGGGTCGTGTTTGTGTATTTCCCCTCTCCGCCCCGGAGGAAAACACTACATTAAATTTTTCGCGAGACTGAAATGAAAACAAAAACTAACTGTACATCAATATTTAAAAGTTATCGTAGATGGCAGCAATCGTTATCTTTTTGCGCATGCAGGAAGCGAAAGCGATCGTGCGTTTTTACCATCGATATGCACACTGGATACAGCACGCTGAATAATGCCGAATGAGCGACGTTGAAGCCGCCGCAAGTATCTAAAAGTCCACCTAAGTGACCAAATACAAAAGGTGCTTCTATTCATTTCCGTAAATCGATTCACTCGAGCGAGCATGGTCTTTGTATTTGGAGTACTTTTGGAGTACTTTTTCACACTGTCGCTGGCTTAATGATGAGGGCGCTGTTGCTATATCCAGTATTTTTATATCGATGGTTTTTACACTCACCCCGACAAAGTTTCCTTCATGTCGTGTACTTATTCTTGCTACCCCTGGGAGAAAGTCACATTAATATTTCAGAATTGTCGTAGGTGAAGGCAGGCTGGTTTATCTACTTTTGTCTAGGATCCCCTGTAGACGCAATAATCTCCATTTACCAACGGTAAAAAAATGTAAAAGCATTAATTTATGTTTATATTCGCTGCAAATTTCCATGCAGCTTAGTTTGATTACCGCTGGGAATATTACTGTTCGTTCCTGTTATTTTTTTGTCCTGAGTATCTATTTATAAGAATAGGATTCTCGCTTTTGACAAAATATGCATCGCTAGATGTCAGATAGGTAGTGGATTAGATTTCGTGGCGGGGGGCTACGGGCTGCAGCGGTCCCCCCCCCCCCCCCCCTCCCCCCTCCCTGGGAAAAAAACGAGAGGGTTGATATTATTTGGTCAAAAGACCTCAGCCCCCCTGGCAAACAAATATGTGCCCTTACGCACATGGGGATATACACTAGTTATTACATATATTTCCTTTGCGCTGTACTCTGATGTTTATTATCGTTTTTAATTATTAAGGCCATGTGCCCCCGCCCCCCCCCCCCCCCCCCGCCCCCATATTTACTCCACATTTTTTGACGCCAGTCGGAACAGCGTAAATCACAACGCTATTGTTCCCCTCTATTTCTTTTTCATTTTTTATTTTTGTTGGCGTTATTTTCCATATATCTATCTATTCATCCAAGGACGATTTATGTCATGATTAAAATATAACATACCCAGGATCGTGCGTTGCGAGACGTCACTGCTATCTTCTGCGTATATTTTAAGCTCAACCCGCGCGATGCGAAAATTTCGCTTGTGGTGTGATTTAAAGTTGGTGTGAAGTCATTGAAAATTAAAAGACACCTAATATAGTTCGAAGAGAAAAGAAGGAACTGGAAAGTACGATATTTACCAATTTGAAACGGTCAACTGTTCTGATTATGATATAATGTACGTCTAAACCCGCTTTTCTGGGACCTTCCCTGAGCATCGTTTTCTAAACGCCTCTCTCTTACTTCCCCGTCATCCTTTGTTATCCCTTAAACTATTGCATTACAAGTCATGCACTAGTGAAATTGATTACCATACAATAAACATATAATTATGTGAAAAGAGGCGCGAAACCTCTTGTATCACATGAGGGTTTATAGGATGCCGTCAACAATTATTATCATTATGTCTACCAAATCGCCCTATATGTTCAAATAGTGATTTAATCACGGACGTTACCATTATGTTTGATAATCATCATGACGACTCGCAAAATGACGTCACATGATATAGGTTGACAACTCTTGCGCGTGAGGTAATCAATGTATAAATGCCATAAAATCACAATCGTGCCATCCAGGCACAAAATGTGTTTCTCGCACGATTGTCTCAACTCACATGCAGTTAATGGTAATAAATAGTGATGATGGTGCAAATTAATGATGATGATAAGGCCATCAGACAGTATATAGCCCGTCCGGACAGCGTGCATTATGGGAGTCAGTGATTCCCATGGAGAGGGGCAGATCGGTTGAGAAACAGAAGGGCGTTAAGTCTTGTTTTTTGTACTTCGGAGATAGACATGTTTAAAGTTTGAAAGCCATGTCAATATATATTATTTAGAAACCAATAATATATATTTTTTCATGAATATTCCAACAGTTAGACATAATAATAATTATCTGAACATGTTGCATCACGGATGAGGCTCCGACCTATTATGGTGTGCGTAACTCAGTTTAACCAATACTCGACTTAACGCTCTTCTCACTCTCACCCGAAGACATAGAGTTGAATTGAGTGGCTAGACAATTATAGACTGTTGAATTCTTATAACCCCCTTCACCCTCCATTTCCAATTAGCTATAAAAACCAATGACTGTGTCAAATCATTCTCTAATGCAAATTGAAGGTGATTACATCCATATATTGTTATTATTTTGTAATTAAGACACGTCTCGTGGCGTCACGATGTTGCCAGCTTTCGTGCTTCTGATTGGGCTAATAATCACGGTCAATCCTATCCTGATACGAAAGTTGGCCTGACCTTAATCCGACTTAATCCGTAAAATAGTGAATCGATGGTAGTAATAAAGCAATTATGGGTAATCATGAGATACCGTAATGTACAACTCCAAGCCAGTGGCATAATCAAACTCAACACAGAACGGGGGAGGGGCGCGGGCCGGGGCGCGGGCCGGGGCGGGGATGGGTAAAAGGGGGTCAAGGTTTGCCACGAGTTTAGTATTGAACATTAGCTATTAGGTCAATAATTGCATTGCACTGACAGTTGTGTTTAAAACTTGAAAAGTATTTGTATTCATTAATACATGTACATGTATATCTAAAGGGACTTCCGAAACCAAATTAGGAAACAGTGATTATTTATGTAAAATATACTTGGATGTCTCGATTCTCCATATAACTCAGTTATCAGTCTGATAATTCACACGAAAAGGATACAAATAAAACATCATCAATTGGGGCCCTATGTATACTTTATTACAGAAATATTTATAGGTCATCGCATTTCCTGATATAGATTTGTATGTAACGGAAGGAGGGATAGAGAAATGTAAGACAAAAAACGCAAATTCGGCTGTCAAACTAATCCATTAAATTGTAAATGTAACTAGTACAAGTCAATTGAGAATTACTGACGATGTTCATGACATTACACTGGGATTCTGACTCCCATGGTAGCTCGGATGTGTTTATAACTCCTTGATAATATGTTATTCCACTCGCTTATTATGATTAACAATAAATAATAAATGATCTGAATATCAACAGATATAATGAACATAGCAAAATGTAATATTATAGACATTATTTCATTTTCCTAATATACAGCATTCTAAAAGCTTTATTTCCCTTTCGGCTTATCCCAGTAAGGGGTCGCCGGTATAGTGCATCCTCCTCTGTTACACAAGCCACTCTCATGTCCTCCCTCGCCTCGGTTCATAAACCCCCTCTTATGTTGGTCTTTTCTTTCATTCTCCTGGCAACTGCGTTATCATACAGCGTCCTTCCTCTCTCCTTAATTCGAACACGTGCCAGTTGTAATTCTCCCTCACCATGGTCAGATGGTCATACGACTTCCCTTAATTCGGCCTTTCTCCTTTCATTCTCCCTCACCACGTCCATAAGCCTCCTCTTTGGTCATGTTGGGCTTCCTCTTTTCCTTCTCCATGGCAACTTCATCTCCAATATCCTTCTCCCTATATACCCTGTCTCCCTCCACCAACCACCCCGTGACTGTCCTCTCTCACACATCCATAAACCTCCCCTTTAGCCTTCCTCTTTCCCTTCTCCCTGGCAACTCCATCTCCAATATCCTTCTCCTATATACCCTGTCTCCCTCCATCAACCACCCCATGACTGTCCTCTCTCACACATCCATAAACCTCCCCTTTAGCCCTCCTCTTTTCCTTCTCCCTGCCAACTCCATCTCCAATATCCTTCTCCTATATAACCTGTCTCCATCCACCAACCACCCCATGACTGTCCTCTCTCACACATCCATAAACCTCCCCTTTAGCCCTCCTCTTTTCCTTCTCCCTGGCAACTCCATCTCCAATATCCTTCTCCCCATATAACCTCCACCAACCACCCCATGACTGCTCTCTCTCACACATCCATAAACCTCCTCTTTAGCCCTCCTCTTTTCCATCTCCCTGGCAACTCCATCTCCAATATCCTTCTCCCTATATACCCTGTCTCCCTCCACCAACCACCCCATGACTGTCCCCTCTCACACATCCATAAACCTCCCCTTTAGCCCTCCTCTTTTCCATCTCCCTGGCAACTCCATCTCCAATATCCTTCTCCCTATATACCCTGTCTCCCTCCATCAACCACCCCATGACTGTCCTCTCTCACACATCCATAAACCTCCCCTTTAGCCCTCCTCTTTTCCATCTCCCTGGCAACTCCATCTCCAATATCCTTCTCCCTATATAACCTGTCTCCCTCCACCAACCACCCCCTTCCTCCCTCGCCACATCCATAAACCTCCTCTTTGGTCTCCCCCTTGTACTTCTCCTGGCAACTCTATCTCCACCATCCATCTCTATAGTATATATAATAACTATGTTTCCCGTCTTCGAACACTTCCAAAGTCTAATTCTAATTTATATGCTGCGTTAACATACTCCCGTGGGATGCCACACAAGTTCTATTACTCCCGATCGTCATCGTCAAGGCGCCACAATAACACTTCTAGGGCAATAAGCACTGATTCACTCTTCTGTCGACATTGTCGAGTGGTGTTATTTTGCCCCCCATCTGCATTCGTGAGTGCTTTGAGTGGATCGCCTTGCCCTCCCGAATCCCCTTTAACATGTTGAAATACTAATAGTCTCCTTTTCTTACAGACCTCGTTACAATCATCCTTTTTTAGTTTGTCTACATGTCTTCTACTGACAGGTTTCAATTGTGTTTCCGTTCCACCATTTAACTTTCTTTGTGCGACTTTTGTTGTTGTTGTTTTTTTTGCTTGGTATGACATGAATACTCAAACTGTGCACGTATATAACGTGATTTCGCGTTATGAGTTTCATAAGAACTCCAGACGGTATAATTATATAATTTGCAGGCTATTATGTATTCGTAGGCTTTTTATGTCCATATATAGGCTTTTCGCTCGTGGTACTCTTGGACCATAACATAGGAACCATCCAACTCTTGTTGAAAACATTCAACAACCCAAGTTGTTTAAATTTTACGCAACCGTTGTGTAGAACAAATTTTAAACAACCCTGTTGTTGAAATAGCAAATACAAAAATGATTGTACTATAAAACGGCAAAGTCGGAATCGAAACGGGGACCTGTGGGTTATAAGACTAACACGCTACCTCGTCGCTATCTCGTTTCGCTTGGTTTGCAGTGGGACAAAAAGGGTTTTGTCGCGATGATTTCGCGGTCGAAACTATCACGTGATTTAACACGTTTAATCAACGCTTGACCAATGGCCGCTTTACACAACCCTTCTTTCTACAACTAATCATGCCTGCTACACGTAAGGTTGTATAAAAAGATTCAACAACCATTTTTACACAGCGTTTTAACAGTGTAGTTCTTTTGAAATACCCTCTATTCTGCAACAAATCGGTCCGTTCAAAAACATGGCTTGTATAAAATACTATTTCATTATCTTTGGTTTCCCTATGCAGGTCCGTGGTGGGTGGGGCTTCGGTCTGGCTCTCTGCGTCACACACCTGTCTCTAGACGTCCTCCTCTGCACGGCGTCCATCCTACACCTGTGTGCCATTGCTGTCAACCGCTACCTGGCCGTAACGTTCCCGCTCATGTATTCCCGGGAACGCGTCAACTCACAGAAGCGCATCCTGGGCACCATCATTCCCGTCTGGGTGGTGTCCATAGCCATATGTTCGCCGCTTTTCATCCAGGGCATCATCAACCCGGAGAAGACGCTCAGCGAAGACGGCAAGATCTGCGGCTTCTTCGACAAGACTTTTATCATCTACTCCTCGATGGGGTCCTTCTATGTGCCTTTGGCGGTGATGATCGTGGTGGACGTTCGCGCCGTGCGCAAGCTGCGCGGACGCAAGGCCTGCGCAGCCACGGCGCAGCGCAGCATCGGACAGACGCCGCCGCAGCCCTCGCCGACTCGGGAAGTCGTCTCAAGATCGTGCTCTTCCACGCCGCCGCCGCCACCGTCGCCAGACAAGACATACCTCACGGTACAAGGGAACGGTGCGCCACCTTCGCCTGGGGCGGACCCGCGCGATCGACGGCGCCCGCTGAGAATAAGCTTCCACTTTAAAAACCGACGGAACGGTCAAAAACTCGGCTACGGCAGCACGGTAGTGGAAGCGGTGCCGGATACGCGTCAGAAGCTGCTGTCAAGCAAGCGGGAGAAGCGGGCGGCGAAGACTCTGGTCATCGTGTTCGTGTGTTTTATTATTCTTTGGCTGCCTTTCTTCGTCATGCATCTCGCCAACGGAGTGTGCACGAACTGTCGCATCCCCGACCAACTCTTTATCGCCTTTACGTGGCTCGGCTATGTCTCATCGGCGTTCAACCCGTGCATTTACACGTGCTTTAATAAGGAGTACCGCCAAGCGTTTATCAGGATTATTTGCTGTGGTAAGAAACGGCGCCGCCCTTCCATTCGCCTAACCAGTACTACCACCTTACGCTCAAGCGTAAGACATTGATATGCGGCAAAATCCGTCAGAAAAGTATTGCAAAAAGGAACGATTTAAATTTGCAATTCAAACTGTCATTGAATGTGTCTGCAAAATCCCCACTACTTTATTTCCTTCTGCGTGTTGTGTTTTGTGGATGAAACTAGTGGTGTTTTATTGTACCTGTAATTTAGATTAGTTTATAGAATATGTCACACACATCCTTGCAAGCAATTGTTTCTTTCCCCGAGTGATAGTCACAGTCGAGTTTGATGTTAGTGTATAGCCACTAGTGTGGCAATCACACGGTCACAAAATAGCACCAACATATCCACGTTTTATTGCGCGTGGCTCTTAGATGCAATCGAGTGTACAGTTGCAATTAATTGTAAGCCAGATCATGTGACTAAATGCGCAAATCTGATTGGTTGGATTGCGCACATTTTCAGCCTTACAATCAATTGTAACTCACAATATAATAATTACTTATTGTACCTCTTTCTGCAACAGGGCCCTGGGGGTGTTTCACAAAGATCCTAAGTTGAACTTAACTCTCAGTTGGACTAAAAATTATGGAAAGCCATTTGTAGCCTTGGAATAAAATATATTCAAAAGCAAAAATGCAAGTATTTTAGAATGTTCGTAGATTTTACATGAAGAACATGAAATATCCTTGATGATAGAAAAATATTAATGATTTGAAACAACATGTTATGCCTGTTAAAGGTACTTTTACAATTTTTAAAAAAGAAACGTAAGAGCTTTCCATACTTGTTAAGTTCAACTTAGGACCTTTGTGTAACACCCCAACCCCCTAAGAATGTTAACCACGGTGCCATAATTTGTTTATGGAAATAATCTATATATTTTTTTATGGTCTCTATTTTCATACGGATGACCATTCTCAGGATCCAAAATAATATCATCCCGGGGAATCCCTTTTTTCTGTGTTAATTGTTTGTATTTATATTATATAATTCTGGTCATAATAAAATAAATGCGTATTTTATTAGCAAACTACGCAGGAAAACTGCATGTTGTAGATAATCATACAGACCATGCATTTGGGTGTAGCATTAGCAAAAAGTGTTTGTTTTGTGAAGATGGTTATTTAAATAATTTTCACAAACACCATTTATATTTGTTTATTATCATTATTTGATTTATTGCACATGTAAGTTTTGTCATTCGTAAAATAAAATTAATCATAAAGAAGCCCATATAATTAGATATACTACTATTAAAATCGTCATCTCATTAAATCTCATTCCAAAGAGAAATAATATGCATATAATAATGTTTCACGGGAAGAAAACAGTGTATAATGGAAGGGCATTGTGGTACCATCATTACATTACATAAGAAGGAAATATCTTATTATTAGAATGAATTAATTCTACTGATGGCCACGCAAACTGACGTTCTATAGATTGTAGCGAATGCAATTTGTACGTGACTCTTTTTGTGTGTGCACGACCCTACTTTAGTACCCTTCTTCTCTCCTATATTTGTAATATTATGTTTCATTATCGTGTAATATCTTTGAAGTTTTAATTATGAGAAAAATGTCTATGTTCTCCTTGCACAAAAATGCTAGGCAATATATAACTATATTTCTTTCTAGTTGAGTACTTGATGTCTCGCATTTATTGGCTTTAGAAATAAACTGTTAATAATTTCGTCTATTGCTAATATTTTATTGACATACTTTTCAACCTTATAGTTATTACCGCCTTTGCGATTATTAGTATTATAATACCTCTACAAAATGTCCAGGTATTATCATTTATGATATATATACCAATAAGATCAATACTCTTAAATTATACTGCTTCTTGACTTCTACTATATATTATTCGACTTCTACTTCAACTATACACTATTACTCGTGCTTCTTCGATTACTCTACTACACCTCTCACTCTAACACTATACTATCTACTACTACTACTACTACTACTACTACTACTACTACTACTACTACTACTACTATTACTACTACTACTACTACTACTACTACTACTACTACTACTACTACTACTACTACTACTACTTCTACTACTACTACTACTACTACTACTACTACTACTACTACTACTACTACTACTACTACTCTACTACTACTACTACTACCACTACTACTACTACTACTACTACTACTACTAATAATAATAATAATAATACTGTTACTACTACTACTACTACACTGTCAAAACGATGTGTAAACAAATTCAACAACTTGTTGAAATTTTTCAACAACCGCTGTTTGACATAATTATGAACCATCCAACTACTACTACTACTACTACTACTACTACTACTACTACTACTACTACTACTACTACTACTACTACTACTACTACTACTATTATTACTTTATTACTTCTACTATTACAATTTCTAATGTTTTACTAATCAGTTATCTTATAATATCCTTAATACTGCATCTTTTACTCAGCTGTTTTGGAACACCTTAATACTGTCACCATTTTCTTCCGCTTATTCTTATCGATTTTCTAGTTGATTTTGAACTCATATTATTGATACACTTCAGATGAAGTTGATTTGATCTTGAAAGCACGTTATACCCTCCATAGTCCTCTTGCACTGGTTTGATGTGTGCATTACACGTGTTGCACGATGGTGTCTTACGATTGCAATGCATGGAATGGTGTGCAGTGAATCAATTGTTGTATCCTCACATGTTTTATCCCCCTTTTCGGAGAACATTTGTTTCTTTTCGGAGTGCATCTGTGTTTTTATTATACTCTGTCTACTTTCACTACGGAATCCCTTCTTCGATGAGTACCTGCTATTCTATTACGTAATACATGTTATTATGTTACAACTGCTCCTTCTTCGTTTGTCTTCTTCTTCTTCTTCTTCTTCTTCTTCTTCACCTTCTTCTTCTTCAGATGATGTCAAATGAATGTCCAATATTTGTGTCTATTGCAGTTTTCTATTTTTGTTATTAATAGTCATCAGTTCTCAGTAGTCACCTTAATCACATTCTTAAACCATTATACATTATACCATTATACATTTATGTTTCATAATAATTCATTATTGTCAATTTGAACTGCGTCATGATAATATGAAGGAACATTATACTCATTATTCATGTTAAAATGCATTTTATATGAAATATGCTATTTTAAGAATATAATCGTCCTAACCATTAATAATAAATATAATTTCCATTTTACTTTCCTTAATCTACATAAAGGCTACATTGCTAACATCAACTAAGTTTTTATATTCTGCATTCAATTACATGCAATTTACCTGAATATAATTTGAACTTTTTCCTTAGCATTAAAGAGCTCTCCAGAAGAAAAAGCATACTATGATAAACAAACAAAAAGGAACGCTACAAACCACCAATAATATATAAAACAATTATTTCTAACGCACTAATTCCTTTAACCCCTTTTTAGAATCGAGCGGTCGGCAGTCGAGCATGCAGAGCTCACCTACTTGGGCTAAGACAGGGCAGAGCTTGTCCCTGACCGCCCGGCGTAGCGTCGGCGGAAAGGATGACCCAGTCGCACCAACGGTTGTACTCAACTCAACAAAACTTCTCAGAGATGATGATTCTTCTCAACTCTAGCATTTATTAATTGTAGATTTTCGTTAATTTCTATTTTGTTTACCTTTAATCATTGAACATTGTTTAAAGATGATAATATATTATGCATTCCACATAAACTTGGAAGACAGAGCATGTCTCTAACCCGTATGAAGGAGTTTTGTGTGACTTCACCAAAAACCGCTCAAAGACGACGATAATTGCAACTGTAGCTTGTACGTATTTTGTTACGGTCCCTACTTTTATGTTTGATCACTGCACACTAAAAAATGCTAAACTTTAACATTCCATGAAGACAAAATGACTGGAATGTGTTCCTCACCTCGCGAAGAAGTGTTGTTTGACCTCAACTAAACTATTTAAATGCGACGATTAATTGCAGGCCTAGTATTTACATAATTGTTTTTACTGTCCCTATTTTGTATAATTGAGAAAAGTGTATACAATTGTAAAAGTGAGAATTGTACGCCAAAGATGAATTTATCTTAATCGGAATTCCATGAAACTCCTTATAAACTTGGTCCCCCACCTCGTGGGAAGCGTTGTTTGACTGTATTAAACAAATTTGTACGTTTCATCACAACTCTCATGACTCTAGGATTAACCTTCTTTTTTTCCTACTCGCTCATTTTTGTCTGTAAAAACATTTGATTATTGGAAATCAAATCAATTATGGTAACCTTTAGAATCCTTAAAACTTGATAGAGTTTGAGCGTCATTTTGATATCACCGGCCAACAGAGTGGTGTTCGACTAAACTTAACCTGTATATACGTCACCTCTACTCCGCAAAAATAAGGGTGTTAAATTAACACCACTGGTATATACAGTATATTGGTCAACGCCAGCCTGGTGTAGACAAATATAGATACCAGTGGTGTAAATTTAACACCAATTTAACACCCTCGTTTTTGTGGACAACAGAGACCAAGACTGATCGTTTCTGCAACAATAATCGGTCCCTATAAAATTGTATAAATGTCGCACCTTATCTGACTTAAATATTACATTAGAAAGATCGCAAAAAGGGAATAAAAGGGAAGGTAATTTGGCGAAATATAACCTTGTTTTCCGTTCACCGATAAAAACAGATATGAATGACAACATTTTAAATTCTGACACTAAAGCTGATCCCAAAATGTAAGTAGTAATACACGTGGCAAAGCAAATAGCAATTCTCCAAGGCAACTGCCTACGCTTTCAATGTTAGTATGCTTTATAGTAGACATTACCTGAAACCTTGATTTTATTATTTCTTATATATTAACTCGGATTTTCATGTTTCTGTTCGATAAATTAAGTTGATTATATGTAAAAGCTTTGTATGAAGATAATCTATGACCATCATATATCAAGACATCAACACATTTATACACAACTACTAATTTAAAATGTTACTTCCCGTAAGTTTGTATACCTTATATACTGTATGTGCAAAATAAATCATACTATTATGCGTGCAGATATTCTCATCTTTACTCCAAATAGTGATGCCAGAACAAGTACTACTACTACTACTACTACTACTACTACTACTTCTACTACTACTACTACTACTACTACTACTACTTATAATACTAGAATTAAACAAATATATAAAAGCGCTACTACTACTACGACTACTACGACTACTACTACTACTACTACTACTACTACTACTACTACTACTACTACTACTACTACTACTACTATTATTATTATTACTACAACTAGTCTACTGCTACAATAAT
>JBAMJV010004821.1:27500-30000 GCA_037951105.1 Echinarachnius parma | reverse complement strand
TCTTTTTGCTGTAAATAGATACTCATGTGTATGGATTTTTTGTGAAAAATGGACCCATGTCTAAGGATTTTTTGTGAAAAATGGACCCATGTCTGAGGATTTCGAAATTTAAATATTACATTTTTAGCTGTAATATAATACAATGGCCAATCATTTTGCATTTTTTGGATACATTTTTGTATTATTAGTGAACTGTACCATACTACAGGGGCGGCGGAGTATTTTCCTAGGGAGGGCGAGGGTGCGAAGCGACCGAGTGGGGGGCGGGCAATTTTTACACTAGAATGGAGCTATCTGGTGCATATCGGAGGTGAAATTCTCAATTTTTCAAATGATTGAAAACAGTGAATAGTCTTCAATTATGATGCGGTAATTTGCATAAATATTAATAATGCGAGCGAGCGGAGCGAGCTTAAAATTTTTAGCAATTTCACAGCGAAAAAATTGCCATTTGTTTCAATATTATTGTATGGGTATATTCGTTTTTATTACTTATGATATGGCGTTATGAAGGGTAATATATAAACACTCGAGGTTGTGAAATATCATTTATGCGAGCGAGCGGGGCGAGCTTGAAAATTGTAGCAATTTCACAGCGGAAAATTGTCATTTGTTTCAATATTGTATGGGTATATTCGTTTTATTACTTATGATATGGCGTTATATAACACCCGAGGTTGTGAAATATCATGTATGCGAGCGAACGGAGCGAGCTTGAAAATTTTAGCAATTTCACATCGGAAAATTGTCGTTTGTTTCAATATTGTATAGGTATATTCGTTTTATTACTTATGATATGGCGTTATATAACACCCGAGGTTGTGAAATATCATGTATGCGAGCGAGCGGAGCGAGCTTGAAAATTTTAGCAATTTCACATCGGCAAATCCCAAAATCCCGGAACAATGAGGAAGAAAAGAGGGGAAAGGAATAAATGAAAAATGGGACCCATGTCTAAGGATTTTAAAAATGAAAATGGGACCCATGTCTAAGGATCTTTCTTGTAAAAGTCACCCTTCCCAGCGGCACATCCCCGTATACCCAATATACGTGAGTACCCCCCCCCCCCCCCTCCCGCCCCCCCCCCGCCCCCGGGGTGCGTTAGTGCGTCATCATCGTCATGAAGAGGTTATGATTGATTCGTGAAGAAAAACCAAAATGCACCCCCAAAATAATATTCGCAAAGTGACATATTCAGTTCAAACAGTGCATCAAAAGCATTATTTTATGACAAAACATGAACATTGTATTCCAGACGTATACAAGACCGATTCCCGAGGGAGCGAAACGATAACCGAGAGGGGGAAGGGTGATGGTAGGTGGGTGCACGGTAAAGGTGCTTTTGCAATGTTTTAATTGAAATTATGCAATCTGGTGCATACTTGGGAAGGAAATTTGACTTGACATGAAGTAAGATCTGAGTTTTCTTGTCTAAAGAAATACTCTTTTCTTTCAATGTTGGGCCATTGTCAGAAAATGACCTTATGCCAATATATCACAAAAATGACGTCGTGACGATGTTGGGCTGGCGGACATTTTAACCTCGAGCCAACGGCGATATGCCGACATCCGGCAACCAAATTCCGACATCGGCCCAACGTCAGGTGGCTAGCTGGGTACATACAACGACTAGCTCTAATAATATAATACTATTATTGTTGCTGCTGCTACTATTACTACTACTACTACTACTACTACTACTACTACTACTACTACTACTACTACTACTACTACTACTAATACTACTATTACTTTAAGTATAATATTATAATAATAATAACAACAACAATACATAATAGTACTACTACAGCTGCTACTACTACTATTTCTCTTACTTTTCTTCTGCTTCTTCTTTTTTTAGAATAATACTCCGACAACTATATGAATGACATTTTGGGCAATATCTTACATTTTACAGGTGCACCTTTAAATTCTGATACTGGCATTAATGAAACCACATATGCTTTAAGTATTTACATCAAAATCAAACAAATGACTGTCGGCTTTCTGACATACTAACTACAACTACTATTATTCATGTACTAGAAGTACGAATACTAATGATATACATTCTGCAATTACTAATGATATGAATACTACAATTACATTATATTACATTATGTATTACTACTGCTGCTGCGGCTACTACTACTACTACTACTTCTACTACTTCTACTACTATTACTTCTACTACTAATACTACTACTACTACTACTACTACTACTACTTCTACTACTTCTACTACTTCTACTACTACTATTACTACTTCTACTACTACTACTACTACTACTACTAATAATAATAATAATAATACTAATAATACTACTACTACTACTACTACTGCTACTACTACTACTACTACTACTACAACTTTAACTACTATTAGTATTTTTATTATTATTACTACTACTATTGCTGCTGCTGTTATTACTACAACAACTACTACTTGAACATTAAAGAGATAATCCCTATAGCAGTTCACTGGGGAAGCTAAACTGGT
>JBAMJV010004821.1:0-20000 GCA_037951105.1 Echinarachnius parma | reverse complement strand
TAGCGCGGTTCGATTCCGACCTTGCCGCTTAACGTCATTTTTGTTGAAATTTATTCTAAACAACTGTTGTTGACAAAAATAAAACAACAGTTGTGTAAACTGTAAACAACTGGGGTTGTTCAATGTTTTCAACAACAGTTGGATGGTTCATATGTTAAACAGCGGTTGTTGAAAAATGTCAACAAGTTGTTGAATTTGTTTACACAGCGTTTTAACAGTGTACTACTACTACTACTACTACTACGACGACGACGACTACTACTACTACTACTACTGAATGAATGTCTTATTACACGCATATATAGGTTTTGTTGTTAACGATAAAGATGTATGTTTGATTAGTTTGTTTTTGCTTTGTTTTGCATTCGGTCACCCTACGAGAAATATCATGATCTTGATAAATTGTAAGACGTTTATTTGTATTATATAATTTTAAAATTCGTAAGATTCTGAAGACGAAATTTGCCTCCATTTGCCGTTCTGATAGTTACAATCCGTGCCCTCTCAGATATTGCAATTCATGTAGAGTTATTACAAAGTACACTATGTTATTGTGAAGATTAGGCTAAGTATTCAGCATTGCTTGTCCAAACTGTTGCGTAAAAGGATTTTAAATCTTTCCGTACAATTGACCTGACTGACGATGATGATAATTAAGACATTTTCAACACGATTTTCTGTGTCTTTTAGCGTTTTTTTATGGTGACCAATCTATTATCTTCAAGATTATGCAATTGCCATACAGTGAATACATAACTATTATGTTCTTGTTGTCAGTGGCTTAAAGGAACTGGTTACTCCCAAGTACGGTACCTGTTGCATGAGCGTTACGCTCACGCACGATTTCGCCTGGTTCTCAAAACATGGCTTTAACGAAATTGTCGAAGCAGTCACTTTAAAATAGTACTTAGTACTCTAGGCCCGATTGTTCCTCAGCAGTTCAGGATAGTAAATGTAATTACCCGATTAATATTGATATTTGTGTGCTAAGTTGCTAACATTGTATTTTTTTGTACCACGCCAAATGTTTGTAATATGAAACTGGCATTAATTCCCTGCCCGTATCATTCAGGAAGTTGAATCACTTTTGAATCGCAGGACATTTTTTGATCATTTTGTTGTTGTGGACGTCTCAATTTATTTGAATATGTAACAATAAATATGTTTCATAATTTTGATGTATATTTTCGTTAATATTGTGCGCATATTTTCGTAGCAATAAAATGATGTTGATTATTGCTACCATGAAACGCATTATATGTGTATCTCGCTTTTATTTATCACTGTATCTTTCTATGAAGACATTAATGCTTTACATATGTATGTAAGGGGGGGGGGGGGACTATAGGGCATGTAATCAGCCCCTGACCCCCCCCCCCCCCCCCCCTTCCTCTCCCTCGTTAGAGAAAACGAAATAATATGAAGTAATACCGTATGACATTAAACTAACTTTTCCTGCCTCCATCAGATAATTTAATAATTACAGTATGCCTATAGTCCGTCCATGCTGTGATGTTTGTGCTGGTATGTTTCAGTGTAGGTGTGTTTGTGTTGATGTTTTTTTCTTCTTCAAATCTAGTAAGTAGTCGGTATGTTTGTGTTGGTATGTTCGTGTTGATTTCACCTGATGACAGAAGAAAGAAAAACACAAATATTCTATCATATTAACATGGTTTGGCCAAAATAAAAGTATGATCTTGCGCATGAATGAGATCAGTTTGATAATATGACATTTTCCCACCTGTAGACAAGTGCGCACTGGCATTTTACAGATGTTGGTCAGTCTTTGAGGGCAAATAATGTAAGTAATCACACACATTTATCAAACCATGCATCGTTAGATATGCATGCTCCTCTCAAAATGTTCTCACTGGAGCGGAAAATATCCAAAAAGGTTCGGGCCTCAAGAGATAACTAAAAACGAAAGATTTCCATGGAAACGTGCATTAGAATGAACAATTCATAAAGGTTGAAGATGAAAGTCGTGACAAAGCCACAAACATCGTTATGTTAAAGAGATCTAGTAACATTGTCAAAATTGACAAAACGATTCAGCCAGATTCTTCTAAAAAAGTAGCCCGTTGAACAACTCGTCGAATGTTAACAGTGTGATACCACCATAACCACTATACTGAGCTGGTCACCAGCGAGAGAAAGTGGTAGAGGGCGTGGCTTAGAGCCACAAGTTCAGGGTGTCTCGTTTGGGTCACACCTCCACGTCGATAGTGAAAAGGTGCGTCATTTGAAGCACACCTCCAGGTCGATAGTGAAACTGCATGATGAGAGGATTCGAACCCATATAAACAAGTGTTGAAGTCGACAGCATGACCAGTAGGCCACGTACATCGCTGATGGTCAGTATGGTCTCATTGTAATTATAACCCTCAAACTCACCCAAACCCTAATCCTAGTGACGTTGCGTGACGTCACGATATGAATATTCATTATCGACCTGGAGCTGAGGTAGACGTCGACGTAGAGGTGTGACCCAAACGACATATCCACAAGTTCACGTGTCTCCCAACACACAATGACAATAGCAAAAGTAAGTGGAAACATACAGAAAATTAAAACGAATAGAATGTGCCTCCTGAATATTAACGTGCCCCCCCCCCCCCCTCCCCCTAAATTGCATGCCCTCCCATAGAGATTGGCGTAGCCCCCTCCCTGCCCCTCCCTATTATTGTATATATATTTTGTTTTATTATAAGAACCGTTTCTCCACGGTTCGTCACTGCCGATAGCGTTTTCGGGCGAGACGAATTTTGATTCCTAATATTTATTTTTAAAATGTACAAAGTGCATTTTCCGCTGCTAATCACAGCAACTGCAAATTATGTTTACGTTCGATTATTCTCAGGCGAACGCCCTTGTCTGCTCAGGTGCATGATGACCCTGAACTTATCTTGCGTGTTACCCTAAGTGGCGTAGCCAGGTTCAAGCCAGCGGGGCAGGGGGGGGGGGGGGGGGCGACAAGCAGGGAGCACTGATGCTTACCCAGATGGGTGTAGCCTGTGCAGTGACGTAGCGTGGTCCGACTGAGTGAGGAAGCACGCTATTTGTATTTCTTATAATTATTTCACATTTTGGCACGAATGCTTTGTGGCTTGTTTTCCTTTAAAGAAGTGAGGGTCACGTGCCGCCCCCGCCCCCGTAGCTACGCCACTTAGCCTGCGCTAAATGGCGTTATGTATTGATTTTGTTTATCTATTTCTCATGTGGGCGGGGGGCATTAATAGGGGTAAGATTTAAAACAATGGGGAACAATATTCACCTTGCATCCTAGCTAGACCGCTGAACTTTACTTTCTTATTCTTGACAGCTGAAGTTAGGGCGGATGTCGGGGCCCGGGAGGAATGTGATCAATATATCAGCATTTTGTTCACGCTCATTACAATGTCATCATCAGAACATCACCACATGAACAAGACTTGCGGTTTAGGTAAAGTCAACCCAGAAAGGGGCAGACAGAGAGGGGTAAATCGATAGGGGCAAATACGGAGGGCAAATAGGTAGGGCGGATAGGAAGGTGAAATACGGAGGGCATATAGGGGGTATGTAGAGATCGAGGAACATATGGACGGCAGCATAGGGAAAATATAGTGGTGAAATAGAGAGTGGCAATAAAGAGGGGTAATTTAGAGGGGCAGATAGAGAGGGGTATATAGAGAGGGGCACATAGTGAGTGGAACATAGGGGCAAATAAAGAGGGCAAAGGTAGGGGGCAGATAGAGCAAAATAAATTGAGTAGGCGACTGGGGAGGGGCAAACAGAGTTCTGCATGAATGAGATTATGATATGTCAAAATTAAAAAGTGGTGTTATATATATTCTTGCCACAAAGGAAGGTGCAAAAAGGAAACAAGAATTCACAGAGGGTTAGGGCTATCGCCTCCTCACCGCCATTGCTACACCACTGATCATGACCCCAATGTAATTATGATATATGTCATATAAAAGGTGATGACAAAACATGTTCAGATACTTCTTATTATTATTTTGGGGTTTTTTAAATGACAGTTACTACAGAAAAAACACAGAATATATACCAACATAAACACATGTATGGAAGGGGGGCTGGAAAGAGGAAAGGAGGCGGAGACACAAAACAATGAAAGCAACTGTGAGTGGGTGAGTGTCAGGACTGCTTGACCAATCAGGTCAAACAGGCATGGGAGGGTCCTTAAGTGGCTGCAGTCAAAGAAAAAGTGATGAGAGTGTAAGGCTTAGAGAAGAATAGAGGTAGGGAGGATCAAAGAAATAAATCAAGAAATGGAAAGAGACATGTGAACAAAAGACAATTGATGAGGTGTGGGAGTGCTCTGGGGCACTGAGAGGGGAGGAACAATAGAGGGGATTATGAGTGTAGGGGATGGGAGCAGAGGATTAGGACAAAGAAAGTGAAGTGAAGTGTGTTGCAGGATCGGATGAATAGGATAGGCGAGTTCAAAGGAGAGAGTGAAAAGGATGAGGACCCAGTGGGTGATGATATGTAGGGAAGCAACATAGACAAATTAATGGGACAGGGAGTGTAAAAGAGATAGTGAACAAAAGGAAGCCTAAAGAGGGAAGGTGGAGAGACAAATGAGGGTGGAACAATATGATCAAAATAGAGGTGGAACTATGCATGATGTGAATGTGGATGTATATGAATAAGCCCATGTCTATGGACAGTGTACCTATAGAGAGAAATTAAATGCAAAAAGTATAACATAATATAAACTAACATGATTATGTGTATCAACGGTGACAGTGTATATAATGTAATCTCAAAGGAAACTAACATGAATATATGGGGAAAATAAAATGGGAAATAAGAATATGAAAAGTATGTAAAAAGTATCGATGTGGGGGGTGAAAACAAACAAATGGTGGTGCAGACGATGAAGGGGAGAGATGCAAAGGTTAATCACTGCCTTCTTGGATGTTGAGACCACGGGGATGAATGGTGCAGAGACGTCTTATCCAATACTTCTCTCTAGGTAACCGCCCGGACACACCGCTCTAGCAGAGAGAAGTATTGGATAAGACGTCTCTGCACCATTCCTCACTTCACTTTCTTTGTCCTAATCCTCTGCTCCCATCCCCTACACTCATAATCCCCTCTATTGTTCCTCCCCTCTCAGTGCCCCAGAGCACTCCCACACCTCATCAACTGTCTTTTGTTCACATGTCTCTTTCCATTTCTTGATTTATTTCTTTGATCCTCCCTACCTCTATTATTCTCTAAGCCTTACACTCTCATCACATTTTCTTTGACTGCAGCCACTTAAGGACCCTCCCATGCCTGTTTGACCTGATTGGTCAAGCAGTCCTGACACTCACCCACTCACAGTTGCTTTCATTGTTTTGTGTCTCCGCCTCCTTTCCTCTTTCCAGTCCCCCTTCCATACATACATATGTTTATGTTGGTATATATTCTGTGTTTTTTCTGTAGTAACTGTCATTTGTGCCCTGACGAAGATTCTGCTAGGATCGAAAGCTAGGCTGTATACGACTCTCATTTTACCACATTGGCGATTTTTTAGTAGACAAGCAGTTTTCAGCAGTATTTTCCATATTGATATAATAAGAAACGCGTTATAATGGTAATGTTCACCTCAGCATATCTTTGTTATAATAAGGTTCCACTGTTCCTTCTTTTGGAGGATACATGTTAACATTAGACATGTACTGGGGGAAGTATTACCCCATTAAAACTACACACTGTGTAAATGTTGATAAATAATCAGTTACTATATTTACAGTATTATAGAGTTGTATATTATACAGGGTGGCCCAAAAAAAATGGAACGGGGCACTTCCCAAAATATAGTAACAAAATGATTATGTCCATCGGATAGGGTGTCTTTTCCAATGAAAAACGATATCAAGAACAGTCATTTTGGGCGTGTAGATTTTGTTTTAGGGCGCTGTGAGTGACACCATGTCAGGGTCCCATTTTTGCCAATTTTAACCAAGTCAGTGCCTGATAAATCGCACTTACTGCCCGTCATAGCATCAAACAACGAGCAATATGCGCACCATTGTTAGCGTGCATTCAGCACGACCAAAAATTACTTTTCTTGGTATCGTTTTTCATTGTAAAAGACACCCTATCCGATGGACATAATCATTTTATTACTATATTTTGGGAAGTGCCCCGTTCCGTTTTTTGGGGGCCACCCTGTGTAGGAAAGTACAATTCTTGTTGAGATTGGCATGAAATGAACAAGAGATGGCGTTTAACCAATACTGTCAATATAATATATGGAACAAAATATATTCTATAGGGTTTTAATACTTAATAGATAAGATGCTTTATTAGTGGAACCTCATTATAACGAGGTCCTTGGGACCAGGAAATTGAGCATTTTACCTTGTTATATCATGGTTAAAATTAAAAGAATATTATAAAGAGCTTGGACCCCCAAATTGACCTTGTTATTAGAAGGTTTTGTTATATCAGAGCTCTTTCTAAAAGGTTCCACTGTACATGAATCCTCTTCAGGTCATATTGCATTGGAAGGTCACATTAATGGACAATGCAATCGAACATACACACAAATACTCACATATCGTCCGTTGACAGTGAGAAGGGCGTTAAAAGTCTACTTTGGTCTAATCTTGTAGGTCGGAGCCTCTTCTATGGGATGCACAATTTTCAGACAATAATTGTCTAATTTGGGGAATATTCATTGAATATTAATGAGATCTACATTTTGTTTCTACATGCCTATCAAACATGATTAACTCAGAAGTACAAACGTGACTTGGTACCTATCTCTTTTTTCTACCGATGATATACAAATAAGTGAAAAAACTGTGAGAAAAATGAATACACCTGTATCTCTGTCTTTGTTTTATGATAAAAGAATTTATTCTTTATAGTCGATGTCAAAGTTTTGAGCAACATTTTCAATGTCACATTATCATAAACAATTTTTGCTTACAAAAATTACTGAAGTACTGGTATATAGTTTTAAACAAAAGGGATATCGTGATTGGATACAAATACCATATATGGCCATGTGTTTTGAACTGGGCCAGTAAGCGTTACACTGAGGGGTTTTCAAGAGATCATGACAAATTTTATTAAAGTCAAAATATTGTTATTAATTTACATCCAAGACCCATGAAGGTATACATTTTTGGAAAGGATATGGTACCAGGATTCCATTTGTGCTGTTTTAAAAAACAACTGTACAGGGTGTGTCAAAAAAATGGGCTAAAATATGACGAAAATTAGACAAAAAAAGTACCATTAAAAAATCTCCACTGGAGGAAAATCTTATCCACTTAGTGAAATGTTGTACGCATAATTCAATTAAGCGTGATTGCACCTTTCGTTTGGTACATAATTTGCTATGTTTCATATATGATAATGTAATTGTGTGCAATCATCTTTTTGTACAATATTTAGGTATGCACAATACAATAGATCATGACAAAATGTACTCCAAGTCAAAGTATCTTTATCCAAATGCGTGAAAACATTATAAGAAATTATATTGGATGAGGAATCTACTAATATGATGTCAATTTGAAACAACACTATAAGGTGTGTCAACAAATATACGTAAAAATATAACGAAAAGCGAGAAAAGGTTAGATGAGAAAGTATTTCTAAGTACTGTATAATGTTTACGTATGTTTGAGTATCCTTAAAATACAACTTCATACTAGTTTATTATTACAGGTACTTCTCCAGAAACGTGATTGTAATTGCAGTTTGCGCGGTCTTTTTCGTCTTGTAAAAGCAAGGCAACATAATTAAAGTGATTGTAAACATTATATTCGTGATTGTAATCACGCGTGTAAAAGCACTCTAGATCTATCTGCACAAAAGCCAAAGTAGTATTTTGTGTGATTGTACTTGCACGTGAATACACTGTACCAAACAAACCATGCTCCCCTCCTCTTTGCAACATTCTTTCTACAGTTTTAAATTTATGCTCCTCTTCTCATGGTAGTAGGCTCTAGATTAGGCTTTGAATTTTGAAACTGCCCTAGTCTTGAGGAAGCCACCCCCCCCCCCCCCCCCCCCCCCCCCAATGCTGAAGTAAACAGCCTATTCATTACATCTCCTTTTGCGTGGTAGATTAATCGCTCTTAATTTCAAGAATGTGTCCAGCAATAGTTTCTTCAATTGGGCACTTGACCCAATTAATTGCATGACCAGCACACAAAGGCAAAAGTAGTCTTGTGTCAAGTTGTGTGTGATTATACTTGCACATGAATACACTGTGCTCAGTACATGGGTCATGCTATTATGCTCAAAAATTCATGCTCCCCTCCTCTTTGCATGGTTTATACACAGTTTTCTATTATGCTCCAAATTTATGCTCCCCTCCTCATGCTCCCCTCCACCTCCACCATTAAAAATCTGCTACTTTGCACCAAGGAATTTAAATTAACTCAACAATGATGAACTGAATTTTCTGTTTCTGATTTTAAATCAATAGTCACTTATATTGCCTTCACTTTGATACCACATATGACAATGATGCCTTTGTTTTAAAAGTTTGGCACTCTGTTTAACTACCATGCATGTTGCTCAGATGTAACAACACCACCTATTCACTGGCCCAGTTCAAAACACATGGCCATATGCAACTAATCATTGATTGACTTTGTCAAATATATTCAGGAACAACAACATTAATTGTATTTCCAGGAAAATATGAAGTCAAGAAAAATACAAGCTGTATTTCCTCAAATATCTCATACATGTATACAACATATAACAATTATATTTTAAAGGTAAAGGCCAGTTTTGGAAATGCCCCCCTCTCAAAAAAATGAAATGGAAGCTCTTATTACCAATAATGTGAAAGAATATCATTGTACTAATATAGGATTATCCAAATTTGGCCAAGAAACCGCCTACTAATTGATATATTTGCAAAATTATAAATTTATCTAGGGCCGGATAGATATCGCCAACGCGGAATCGCTCATACGCTACGTGTATTACGACCACGAGGTGTACACGAGGTGTAGCGCCATACGGGCTTGTCCCTATAGCTTGTCGATATCTCCCCCAGCGCTAGCGGCGCTGAGAGGTCTGAACAGGCGGTGGATTTATGAATTTCACAGGTGGATATTAGATTCCTTCCGATATTTCTGTATTTAACGATGCTTAGGTTCGGATTTTACCACACAAGCCCTATTTCAATACATATTCAACAATATTGATCAATATAGATGTATTCGGCTACTTTCCCGAAACTGGTCTTGGGCTTTAAGGTGAGCAATTTGATAGTCTTCAAATTGCCCCTAAATTATACTGCACAATTTAACTTTGTTTGCAAAATCATTCAGTGTTTGTGTAAATGAGGACATTACCCCTGATCTATGGTCAGACTTAAATTTTAGCAACAATAATATTTATCACAGATCTGTGAAAACATTGACCCAACAAATATACCGTTACTTGCAGAAGGCCCACATGGGACTTCACTTTTACAGAGAGAATGGTTTTTGCTAATTTTCTGATTATCCTCACAAAAAGCAGCAAAATCTACACGTTTCGCCAAGTCAGATTAATAATCCTTTTATATCAATAGTATTGATAGAAACATAAATTGCTTGATCAAAATCTGTCCCAAAACAGTTGGAATATCCATAAATAAGGTCATTTTAATTTATAAGCATTTTTGCTCTTGACAGTTGACAATGATTATGAAGACTAAACATTTCTGAAAATGAAGATGAAATAATATAAAAACCAAAGGAAAAGCATTATGCAAATAATGAAGAATATTTTAACCCCAATATTAGAATAGTTGTCAACAATTTTTACTCTTTAAAGATTTAAGATTATGATAGCCAAAATAATCAAATTATCTCTGGCATTAATGATTTTTACTAGAATGGATACAAAAGATACACAATCATCTCCTGGGCCCCGTTGCAGAAAGAGATACAATCGATTGTAAGTTACGATTGATCTTAAGTCAGAAAATTTACGCGTTTCAACCAATCAGATTTGCGCATCTAGAACACGTAATCTGACTTACGATTAATTGCAACTTACAATCGATTGTATCAAAGATCCTACATACATAAGATGCCCAACTCTCCCGATTTTACACGGCCGCTGGTGAAACGGAAGCGGAAGCGGTATTTTAGCAAATGGAGTCTGCCGCCCGCTAGCGTTGAGCAACTAAAACTCGAACAAGCGTCTATAGTAATTCGATTAGACATGTTAGACATTGTGTCGGAAAAGTGATTTATTTCTATCAGAAGGCATCTAACTTTTAACGAAACCTGGTTTAAATGAAAGAATAGAACCTATATTAGATATCCTAGGTAGATTTCTTGAGGAACTTTTCCTCTGAAAGCCAGCGGACTCACTTTATTAGACCATACCCCATAGCTTGAAAATCTCTCTTGAAAGGTTTGTTATATTTTGAATTTAAGCAATTTAAAATCTGAATTGATGTAAAAGGTAATAACTTAATTTTTTGCCTCTTTCCGGTAAAAAAATATAGCAAAACTCAATCCTTTTGGAAAAAACAAACAAGCGTGATTTTCTAGCAATTTGAGCATTTTAACTCAAATTATTTAAGTTTCTGTTAGCCACAAAAAATTTTCATTTTATTTATTTTTTTGCCATTTTCTTGAAAAGAAAAATATTTATTTTTAGGAACAAAATAAACGGGCCTTTAGCAGCTTAATATCACAGCTTATCATTATACATATCTCAAGATTTCATTTCAATCTGAGAATTTCATCTGCTCTTTTTTTTCAATGGGATGGGTTCAGTTATGCGAGTATACATTTGACCATGCATGGCCAACGTCACCAAATATTAATTATTGTTAGACTCTGGTCCAGTTTATATCTTTCGCCCATTTTTGTAATGAGCTCATTAAATGACAATGGTTTCTTTAATTTATTCAGCGGTTCTTCAATTTAATCCATAGTTCTCAATAGAGTTTTCACACCTTCCCGGGATCCTTCAGGCTACACAACAGGGCCTGTCAGTTCAAACTTCTAACTCAACATGGTATTTACAGAAATAGAGACGGCTTAGATATAAACTGGACCTCTATTTATTTGGATTTTCATGATTGAAACTACAATAAAATTATGACAATTCACAATACTGATTAAGAATTACACTTACGTTATTTATTCAGCTTTCTGGATTTGAGTCAAGCTTTTGACTCTATCAATCACAATATTCTTTTACTTAAAGACAATCTTTCATGGTTTGAAAATTATCTTAAGCACCGCTATCAAATCGCAGTATATAACAATGTTTGTTCTGAACTGTTACAAGTTACATGTGGAGTACCCCAAGGATCAATTCTAGAACCACTTCTATTCTTACTATTCATGAATAATTCAGTTAATTGTCCCCATACTCTTAAATTTGTGCTTTTTGCTGCTGATACCAATATTCTTTTTTCTCACAATGATATTAATACCTTATGTCAAATTATAAATAATGAAATGAAACATGTATCACTATATGGTTCAATTGTAAGTGCTATTTCAAATGATTCAATAAATACCTTAATAATTAAAATTAATGATATTCTAATTCAGCGTGTTCAATCAACTTATTTCTTAGGTGTAATTATTGACCAACATTTAGCCTGGAAAGATTATGTACTTGCCATTTCAAACAAAATATCAAAGAGTATTGGTGTCATCAGTAAATTAAGTCATATCTTTCCCCAAAATATATTGATTTTTATTATATAATGCCATGATCCTGCCAATTTGAATGTACTGTAATGTTGTCTGGGCAAATACATATCCATCGATGCTTCAAATGTTGTTTAAACTTCAAGCACATATTGTAAGAATTTGCTCATTGTCTGATTTTCATGGTCACTCAAAACCACTGTTTAAAACATGAAATTTCTACTAAATCAAAATTGTATTGCCCTAATGGTTTTTAAGCATAAACACGATAATTGCCAAAGAATCTTGCCACTTTGCTAAAAAGTATAAGAAATCAGAACACAATTATAATACTAGAAATCCCCAAAATTACTTTGTTGAAAAATTTACATCAACTACTTCATCATATACTTTCAAACACACTGGTCCTGTAATATGGAATTCACTCTCTCTTTGTATTCAAAACACTGCTTTTCTCAATTCGTTTAGGTCTAAACTGAAAAAAAAAACCCGTATAATTAATAACTGTTTTCACTGAATAATCTTGTGTTTGTATCCACGAACAATCCATTAACCTCTTATTGTAATTACTACCATGTACCTTGTTGGAACCGTCCTTTTGTCTGTACGTATTTATGATTGTTACAATACTAAGTAATTAGCAATATTTTAATTTTTGGATACTCCCTCGACAGAACCTCTCATGGTTTTATTTGCAGCCTCCAAATTCATTTCCATGCCTTTTCGTAACTCCCCGAACTTATTTTAATTGTATCTTTTATATTTCTTAAATAAATTGTATTTTATGCCCGGATTTTATGTATATTTCTATTTATATTTGTAACCCTTTTCATCTTGGATTTGAATCGAATAAATATGAAAATAAGCTGAATACTTGACAATTACAGTGAATTACTTGTTTGACTACTAGGCTACTATACTGTACAATAATACAAGTACGTATACAACCCAACTTGTAGTCCAGATCAAATCGGGAACTTTAGTTGCCAACCGCTAGTTGGCGCACTCCTTCAAACTCCCACAATTCCGCGCGTTAGCGTTTCACTTTTTGACCGAGAGTTGATCATCTTATGTATGTAGGATCTTTGATTGTATCTCTTTCTGCAACGGGGCCCAGATGTTGATCAAGACATACTGATAAGAAATGTGGAGCAATGAGTTGGTCCTCTAAATAAATGGACCAATTCTCTTCTAAGAATGAATACCATTAAATTTGGTATTGACATAATTTCCTTCTTCAGTTGTCAAAACCACTATGCCAAACTTTCATCAAGTTAATATATGGCGATGTCTCGGAGAGTCTCCAACTGGTTGTCTGTTTCATGACACTTCGAACCTGGCCTTAAAGGGCAATGAAACTATGGCTTTCGGATATTATTATCGTTTAGAGGGTGAACAGACATTTGATTTGTTACTTAACTTGGCAATTTTGGCCCCCTGGATCCCATGAAATCCTTACGTGAACATACCCACATTTTACTAATTCTTACGGCGGCAAAAGATGATGGGAGCGGCCATGTTCTTGTAATTACCCGACATGCTTTGCAAACTCTGACGTATGTGCTTAGGGCCGAACAAAAAGCTTTTCACTGATTTCAAAGCATCTACAAGTATTCAGACAATGGTTTGAATTGGTGCTATTGAAATGCATTAGTGCATATCATTGACCGTAGTCCGCACAAACCTAATAATGGTGGCCTCCAGTGTTCGCGTGAATAGTGGTATACCCGATGAGAGTTTTCACATATTTCTTCCAAAGCAGAAATCTGAGTCGGAGGAATGTTACATATAATTAACAGGCATATTACGATGTATAAAGTAGGATAAACTCTATTCTCGCATTGCCCTTTAAAGCTTGTCTGATGACATCACCGATTGGCTCCACTTAAAGACATCAGAAAGTTGATAAGAAGTTTGGCTGTCTTGTATTAAAAAGTAAGCACTGATAAATGATAATAAGGTAGCCCACCAACACAGGGCCTTAGTAGCTCAGTCGGTAGAGCACCAGAACAGTTTTCCGTTGGATTAGCTCTACAGAGATATCAGACAGCTGATAAAAAGTTTGGCTTTCTTCCAACTAACCACTTACAGCTGACAAAATAGGAGACCATCAACACAGGGCCAAAACAGCTCAGTTGGTAGAGCATCAGAATGGTACTCCAAAGATTGCAGATTCAAATCCTGCTACAATAGAATGTTCTTTGCTCCCACATTGATTGGTTTAGTTTGAGAAATCTCATGACATTTCAGAGCTGTACTGCCACAGTTTGACTGACCCGTCGTCTGAACACGATGCAAGCAGGCCTGCCTGGGTTGGATTCCAACAGACGCCGTTCACGTCCTCCGCGTGCGCCCTGCTCGTTTTAATGGCCACCGAGAAGAGGGGCTGGTTCCGTCTGTCTGATGCGGCCTCGTCCTCCTTGAAGACGAGGATGCTGTCGTCTGCTGCGGCTGTGGCTAGCAGTCCAGTCTGGTGGCACCTGGTCACAACAACATTCAACAAAGAAGCCAGTTTAAATAATAACAATAAGTTGCATTCTTATAGCGCATAATATGACAAATCAATCTCTACGCGCTTTACATTATTTTAATTATTTTATTTTTAATTATTCATTAAAAAGAAATACAAATTAAACCAACCAAGAAATATAATAAAATTTTGTATATAAACTACACACAAATATTCAAACATTACGGAATTATCATTATGTAATTTAAGATAAGGACAAAAATCTACAAAAATCTAATTCTTAAATAAATGCGTCATGGAATGATTTCTTAAAGGTTTCTAGGGTTGGTGCAGGTGGGTAATAAATTATCATAACTCTGAAGATAGTCAAACATTTTGTTGATATTGATGTTCAACTTACCAATTGATATCAAAGACTGTTCTAGAGTGGTAGCCCGACAGTGTGCACACACACTTCCATGCAGGCGCATTTCCAGTTGTTACTACACCTGCAAACAATAAGTGATGACAAGGTAAAATGATAGGGAGTTACATTAAAAACTGTACTTCAACATAAGATAATTATGATAATGTACAGCAAAATAAAAACCTACAATGGATATTCTAGAAATAATTGGGATATCCAGCAGCGACCATTCAAATTCAACTCGTGATTTAGGAAGAAACTAACAAAGGAAATTTCTCATTTTTATTCATGAGTTTATTATTTTTTAAATCTGAAAAATAAATGTTGCAAATGCAAGTTATTTGTCTATTGCAGAGTTGATTGTATGAAGCAAAGATAGATTTATACATTCCATGGAAATCAAATACAATCATACAAACAATGAAATAATTAAATTATAAAAACAAAAACAACAAATATAAAAACAGATTTTATCTTTCTGCACTGGAAGGGCTTTGATGTTTTCTGTTCTACTTGACAATGACGTAGAAGGGAAAGAAAATTGTCCCCACCAAAAAAAGCTTATTAGGTCATGTACAGGGCTCGACACTCACACTGGCCCGCTGGCCCGGGGCCAGTGAAATTGCACTTTGGGCCAGCAAAAATGTATAAAAGTAATGTTTTGGTGGCCTGATCGGGCAAGCAGATTTTCAACCTGACATTGAAAAAATAAGAACAATCTTGTTTTCTTCTATGTCATGCTTCATCTATAATCAAAGGGAATAAGAAAGAGTGATATATTGAATAGTAAAATGTTTACTCATTAAATAACATTGTTGGGGCCAGTAATTTTTCTTTCAGGCCACCAGAATAGGGGAATAAGTTATTTTACTGGCCCGATCAGGCCACTGAGAAAAAAGTTGAGTGTGTAGCCCTGTCATGTACCTTCCGCGTTGCCAGGGTGATATTCCTGCCAAATCTTCACTGTCTTGTCGTCGCCACACGAGGCAAGCCGCTGGCCAGTCTTGTCAAAGCAGATACCCCATACTGTTGACTCGTGCCCCTCCAACGTCGCAAAGCAACTCCAGTCGTCATCCTCTTCGTGGAAGAAACGAATTGTGTCGTCATAGCTGCACGATGCCAAGATCTGCATGAAATCAAAATGGATATTATAAATAATTAAGTGTACTTTTCAATATACTAAACAATTACTCACTTCTTATCCTGTTCACACTGCAAACGTTCTAAATTTCACGGAATCCCTTTAATTGTCAAAATTAACAAATTTACAAATAAGGAGCTTACACTTTCCTCCATGAGCATTACAAAATCTTATTCTATATTGAAGAAAATATGTCTTGGTAAATGACATAGACTTTATGTACTTTAACATGAACAATCCCCATTTTCTTTCAAGAGAAATTTATTATCACCTTATGGGTCTATGCTGCTATTGCTAAAAAACAGAAATAGCAGCTGTGTAGAAGTATCAAGAAACTTTGATTCCATAATTGGAAAAGACACATCCGAAAATGTCTGGCAGGCAAAAGCAAGAATTAAGATCAGAGATTTTCGAGCAACGGACCTCGTGACCGGGTTGCCAGGCAACATCCTTGACGTCCTGTGAGTGGACGCTCAGCACACTGGCACATTGGTAGTCATCATCATCAGGGTCAACTATTGACAGAGGAAGGAAACAAAATAAATGCAGTGTTGTGCGTTGATCAATTTTTTCTTACTCTTTCATTCCTTCGTTTGACTCTGAATCTGCTGTGGAAATTAAGGATTTTCTTACCTCAGCAAGGTTCGATTGCTATATGCAAAAAGCACATAGGATCCAAAATTGTTGCGTACGCGCAGTCCGAGCCTTCATTCAAAACCCTGTAGCGCGGATTTTGTAATAAAACAAGCACTGGCCCATTCGCCAAAGCCAATCAGATTTTGTTGGTAGGATACCAAGGCTTACCCTTCAGCTTTTCTTTGAATAAAAAAGAATAGCGTTTGGCTGGCATTATGTATCCTTAAATATTAGTTGGTGGCTTATACAAGAGATTCTAGCAGCCATATTAAATTTCTGGTGGATATTGGCACTCGGGCCACAAACCATAGATACAAATGTAATCATGCACAAGTTTATTTGTCTCCTTTTACATTGTTGATATGAAGCATGAGGTGTCCAGACACACACGAACAAAAAAGAACAAGACCCAACAAAAAGTGTAAACATAGGATCACAAGATGGAGTAAACAATAAAAATAACAATATACAATTAATACTTTTTTTAATTATTTCATAACAATAGGAAAATGTGTTATTAGAGTGATGAATAAGAAGTAATGATTTTCTGCATAAATGCCAGGCTCTTTGAGACAGTGTGCTCAGGACTGACTCCTTATTTCTAACTGGAATTAAATGAGGATGAACGGTGCAAAGGGCTTGGATTTTGTCTGGTTACTCGGGTAGTGAAGACCTGGTTCCAGCGGATTTCAGTATGAGAAAGCAAATCCTAACAGTGTGCAGTTCAGTCTCGTCCTATGCCAGTGCTTGAAATTATCACAGGCCCACTGGCCAAAGGTCACTAAAAATTAGCTTATGGCCACCAACATTCATTGATCAATGCTAAATTCCACTGTCCAGTATGAATGGGCAACCAAGCATGACAAATTGTTCAATGTTTTTGTTCGGTTTGAGACTTTGAGGCCACCAGATTTAAGTTTCAGGCCACTAGAATTCTAAAAATCTTGTTTTTACTTGCTCGACTGTAAGCATGGCATTGCCTGGATTTATGCAAGCAGCACTAGTCGATGTACCTTCACATATCTGACAAACTGCTAAATGTTTCCTTAGTTTGGGGAAACCAGATGCAGGTTTCGGGCCTCTAGAGTTTGAAAATCTTGTTTTTACTTGCCCCGAATGCTAGTATAGCATTGCCTAGATGCAAAACAGCACTAGTCGACGTACCTTCCCAAATCCAGACACTCTTGTCCCGACTGCAGGTGGAGAGTAGGGATCCGGACTGCGACCACGCCACGCTCTTCACCTCATTCTCGTGGCCCTCCAAGGTGGCACTGCACTCAAACTCCCCTCCGCGCCGATCCCAGATGCAGGTTTGTGCGTCGAACCCCGCTGATGCCAGCAGCTGGCCACACGGCGACCACGCCACGCGACGGATCGTCCTTGTGTGACCATCCTGGAGGATCTTTTTACAGATCCACTCGTCTCCTGAGGTTGGATATAGATTAAGGTTGAATAAAGAATACGGTTGGATATGGATTAAAGTTGAATAAAGATTAAGGTTGAATGAAGATTAGGGTTGAATAAAGATTATGTCGGAAATAGATTAAGGTTGAATAAAGATTAAGGTTGGATAAAGGTTAAGGTTGGATATAGATTAAGGTTGGATTACGATTGAAGTTGGATAAAATCTGACATAAATTGTCACAAGGTAAAAAATTGTTCATTTCAATGAAACTTTCAAACACCATTGAGATGAATGATAACTGAAGTGATTGAAGTCTCAAATATAACTTTGGAAAAGTTTAAAGACAAAGTATACAAATTTTGATAAGGTTGGATAAAGATGATTAAATTTAGATAAAGACAGGGAATAATTTTCCCGGTATCGCATCGCAATTCGCGATGTATTTTTAGCCATTTGCTAAGCATATTTTTTTATGAATCGCAGTTGTGCACTGCAATGCGAGATGTGGGAACATACATGTTTCACACACAGCCAGCCATGTGTATGCAGACATGCAGTCTAGACATGCAGTCTAGACACGATAATTATGCAGCTCTTCCAAGCTACACAGGCTAGGCACACACAGCCGGCCAGCTAGCCCAGTGAGTGTGTATGCAATGTACTGCACTGGGCTGATGTATACATGTATATCGCAGGCTATACACAATTTTCCACAGCATGCACAGTACACTTTTCTTACCTTAGTATAATTTCATTTGGTCATTGTGTGTGGTGTTAATGTGCATTATGATTGCCTGAAAAAAATTGCTATACAAGTTTATCCAATTGCTATACAAAAATTATTTTGTATAGCAGATTTGCTATGCAATTTTTGGGCTGGAAATTATTCCCTGAAAGATGAATTAAGTTTGGATATACAATTCTTATCTTAATTCTTATATTGGCTATTGCATTTTCTTGTTTTAATGTTTGTATTTCTTTATTTTTCTTTCTTATAATTAAACTAAAGTTATAGCAAGTTACAATTTACATGCATTGATTTTTCTTAGTTTGGTTTTTGTTTTGTTTTGATTTGTTACGACTTATGTAGGTTTTTACTGTTTAGAATGAAATTGGAGATATTATATTATTAATTAGTATTTATTGTTTTAATTAATCATCATCACAATTGTCGCATTCGATTTCGTCTTTTCGACATAAGTCATGACATAACATTAACTGATTCTGATTAACAATATCAATAATATAGTCATTCAATAATCTATATTTCATTGTGAATGTGATTGTCAATGTTGTTGATTGTAAATGAGAAGGAAAACGTTCAAAACAATTTTTAAAACATGTACAATTATTTTCCTCTTTTGTATTAAAGTATTTTAACCCTTGTTCACTTCACAGGCAACTTAAGATTACAGTTATTTAAGTTATATTTGTTATAAGTTTACCTTCTTTGCCCCATATTCTGATCGTCTTGTCGCCTCCACAGCTCGCCAGAAGTGTCCCGGTCGGATTCCACGCCACGCACCATACCCGGTCCTGGTGCCCTGTTAGTTCTGCTATCGGGAGCATTGTTCCATCCATTTTGCAACGTGATGCGATTTACAAAATATTTCAGCCAGTCTGGTTATGAGTCAGCTCAATATCTGAGGTATATAACAACCCATAAAAGGATACAAATGGCAATTCTGGGGCCAAGTTTGTTCGTTCTCGATCTCGCTCTAGTGGTTAACAACCAACGTTGAGGGCGGTAAACACGCAAGTGTATACGCCCTCAACGTTCGTTGGTGTTTAGTGTATCTCGGCCCGGTGTAAAATTCATCTCGCTCAGCTCAGATCAGATCACAAGCCACGCCTTTAGCTTTTTGCTGTAGACTTATCTGTATTCTGCCGTAGATGGCAGTATGCAAAAATAATTTCACAGAAATACAAATCATTCAAAAGAATCCCACAGTGATATTGGTAGAAGATTTAAGTTTTCAATAGAACTTATAGAAAAATTACTTTCAAATCGTTCTAGCAGAGCTCCTGAAACTACGCTCATAATAAGCCGAGCCGATTTTGGACCTCCGCCCCTAGTGTACAATGCCGGGGGGGGGGGGGGGGGGGTGGGGGGGGGGGGGGCACATGCCCATTAGACAAAAGCAATAACAAGCATAAGGAAGGGTCAATTTTTATTTTTTTAAATATAGAAAACATCAAATGTGCCCCAAGAATGCATAGCTCAACTCTGATCATTCATATTTATTCCTATATCCAATTCCATTAATTAATCAATTAATCAATTATATGCATACAATCATACC